>APFE030812441.1:6450-37722 GCA_000404065.3 Pinus taeda | reverse complement strand
AACTGCTAAAAATAGTAAATTGTGCTATAATTAAGGAAACTGAAAAAACTGAAAGAAGCACTAGAGGGGATCCAAGTGAAATTAGCGGGTGGCCACCAATATCCACTTGGATCACATATACAAAAAGATTTTCCACCATTTCCCAAAACCAGGACTACTAGCTTGATATTTCATTATTGTTCCTTTCAATGTTACAATACATATTTATACATGTCGAAGCATCCAATACCATGGACCGAAAACCATCGCGTCTAAAACCATGGACCGAAAACCATTGCATCCAAAACCTTGTGCAAAAAACATGCATAAAACCATAGGTAGGTCCACCCAACCTAATATAGGGTCCAAAACCAAAATTTCCCAAGACACTGCCCTGGACCCGTAGAGTGGGGTTACCTGCACCCCTCAAACCCTCTATCATTCCCCCTGCTACGTAATCGGTGCAACAAAGGGGGGGCTCCAGCCCTCTTATAACCCTCGGTTAACTACGTGTGCTAGTCATGGAAAGAATATAACACAACCCAACAAATCTGTGTACCCAATTAGTGAAAGTGGACAATCTACAGCATAGAAGATACCAAAACTAGAAGTACCTTTCACATATCTAAGGATTCTCTTTGAAAATTTCTAGTGAAGCTCATGGGGCTCCTGCATATATCTGGAGAAAACTCCTAATGGAAAAGTTATATCAGGTTGGGTGTGAGTAATATACAATAAACTCCCAACCAATTGTTGATACAATGTACTGTCCACCAAAGGTGTAGTACCCGCATCCTCAAATCTAATCCCCAAAAGAAAGGGAGATGATGTTGGCTTACATTATGTCAACTGGAAGCAGATAAGTAGATCTGATGCATACTTAGACTGTTCCATCTTGATCCATGAAGTATACTGAGAAACTTCAAGACCAAGAAAGTAGTGCAACAATCCCAAATCTGTCATGGAAAATTGATCATGCAATGCTGATTTTTCTGAATCAATAGCTGAGGTAAGGTTCCATGTCATCAATAAATCATCTACATAAAGTACTATCAGTAAAACATAATCATCATTTGTAGCAAATAAACATTTGGATCAGATTTGCATCAAATGAATGCAATGGAAACCAGGAAAGAATCCATCTTTTCATACCAAGCTTTGGGAGCTTGTTTTAGGCCATACAAAGATTTCTTTAATTTGCAAATGAGGGAAGAGTTATGAATGTATACCTATGGGTGATCCATATATATCTCCTCCTTGAGATATTCATGTATAAATTCACTCTTCACATCCATGTGATGACCTTCCCATCTGCGAGAAACAACAATGGGTAAAAATAATCGAATGGAGTCCATTTTGCAACAAGTGCAAATGTCTCTATGTAGTCTATGCCATGTACTTGTGAGTATCCTTTTGCAACAAGTCAAGCTTTGTACTTGCTGATCTCACCATCTACAAAAATATCTTTTCGATTGACCCATCATCATCGAACAAGATTTCTTCCTTTCGGAAGTGGAACCGAGTCCCATGTGTTGTTTTCCATGAGAGCAGAGTACTCTTCGTCCATGGCAGCTTCCCAAAACGGGTTTCCAGCAACCTCAGAGTGTGACTATGGATCTGAACCAAGTTTCATATAGTAATGTAAGGGAATCAATGGTTCGGTGGCAACCATGTCTTGAGGAGCCCCAAAAAACTGTTATCTAGTCCTTCTTGCATCTGCAGGATCATCGACTAGTTCACCGACATCTTGTAGGGTTTTCTCTGCCCAAGTTGGCAGCTGAGTTGGAGCAGCCATGACCTACTCCTCATCCTCTAAATAAGATCCAAGAGGCTTCTCTGAAGTGATCTAAGAATTTTCGGACTCCTCCTCATCAGTGGCAACAAGCGCTTTCTTGGCAGGGTCTGCTGAAAAATCATGCAGTGATTCTTCTTCAAACTTCACACTTCGAGCGACAAGGAAATTTTCAGTGTGAGAGTCCATCAATCTATATGCTTTGACACTGTTAGGATATCCAAAAAAGATACAGTCAACACTTTGAGGCTCCAAAGCCTTCCTCTTAACTGTTGGAATGTGAGCCCATGCTCGTGAACCAAAAATGCGAAAGTGCGACACTTTCGGTTTCTTACCAGTCCAACATTCAAATGGAGTGGTGCCTTTGAGTTCTTTATGAGGAATGTAGTTCTAAATGTATGCTGCATAATTAATAGCTTCATCCCATAGCTTAGGAGCTAATGGTTTTCATTGTATCATACAATTGGCCATCTCTTTTAACAATCGTTTTTTCCTCTTCATGACACCATTCTGCTATGGTGTATATGTCATTGTGTGTTGTATCCGTATACCTGCATCAATACAATTTTGCTACACATATTTTTTGACACACTCACCCCCATCATCAGTACTGAGTATCTTAATCTTACACCCAAACTTATTCTCAGCGAGTGCTTTAAATTCTATAAGGCATTCAAATACTTTTGATTTTAATTTCATCTATGAAGTTGAGTACATATCAAGCCTTACTGATTGAAGGCTGCAGGAATGGGCTTTTGATGTCACTATGAATCAGCCCAAGAGGTGAATAAGCTCTCTATGCCTTCCCTTTGTCAAACTTTCGCTCCAAATGCTTGCCACGAATGCATCCTTGACATACACCACTTGTGAATTTAATAGCGGGCAATCCTTCTACCATATTTTCCTTGTTGAGTTGATGCAAGTACCCATAGTTTAGATGGCCAAATATTTCATTCCATAACCTGCTGATATCATTAGATTTTGATAGAAATACATTTCTAATATATTTAGGAACAATGTGGAAGAAGAAATACAAACAAGAACTATGATCTGCAATTCCATGTGCAAGTTGTGAGCCCGTGGAAATGTTGGTAATCACTGTAGAGTCCGAAGTGAACTCCACCTTCCTTCTAGCCCCGGAATGAGTGATTTGATATTTTGAGAGAAGATTTGCAGAAAGCGAGGGAACATGAAGCACATTTGTGAAGCAGCCCCCTTCAAGGTATACAATTCCTTCTCCACACACCTTTGCTGGTGTGGCATCTCCCAAGTAAATTGGTGATCTAGTGCTTTCTTCGATGAAGGAAAATTCATATTTTGATGTAGCCATATGGTTTGATGCACCTGAATCAAGGATCCAAGTTGATGGAGTGGATGTGATAGCCATTAAAGCATGACCATCTTGTGCTCTCCCTCTCCCATCTCCCATTCTGTTATCATCCTTCTTCTTTGTATTCTCGGGCATGGTGAGATTGTGCTGCTACAATTGATTAGCCATCTCATTTATTGTTTTCCTCATGCAATTTTCTTCGGGATGAAAAACTTTGGAACAGTAGCTGCAAAGTGTTTTTTCCTTCTTCTTCTTGCCCGTAGGCAAAGAAGAGCTCTTTGAATATTGTATGGGTCTCTCCTTCTTCGATTCATTAAATTTACCCTTCCCTTTTGCTTGTCTCTTCCACTGCTCTTTGGAGCATCAATAGCCACAAGTGCTTGGTTCTTTGAATGCTTTATGGCACCCATTTGGACTAACTTAGCTTGCTCTTGAGTTAATGCTACAATGAATTCATTCAACGGAGGCATTTTCCATGTTTCCTGAGTAATTTAGATGCTTGAAAAGATGATACAAATCTGGAATATTTAGGAACTAATTTCGAGAGAATTGAAAGGATGAGTTGATCTTCCTCTTTCTTGAATCCACATGAATCAAGTTCAATGAGGAAGGATTTAAAATTGGTGAAGTATTCTTGAAATTTCTTGAAATGAGTTGGACTGAGGGATATGTGTTCACTCTCCAGTTGATGCACTCTCATTTCATCCTGCTTGCCGAATAGTCCTTCCAATGTGGTCCAGACCGCATCGGGAGTACTGGTTCCACTGACATGAAAGAGGAGTTCTCTAGAAATTGATAGGAATATCAGCCCAATTTCTTCATCTAATTTATTGAAATACTTGATATCCTCTACTGCAGAAGTCAGTTTAGTCTTTGTTCCCATTGTTACTCTGTAAAGCCCTTTGCTTCGGAGGAGCGGAGTAATCTATGTCTTCCATTCGAAGTAATTGAAAGGGTTTAGAACAAGTTTTGTGGACTAAGAGAGATGATACTTTGCTGCTTGCTGCACCTCTTGATGATCTATACCTTCAAATAAAATTGTGTACAATCCACTAGATTCGAACTAGCTCGGATACCATGTAGAATTCCTGTAGAAACTTCGATAGATCTAGAATTCTAGTTAAATTAAACACAAGTAATTTGTTGATATTCAAGAGAGGAGAGAAATAATTTTATCCATAAAATCAATGTATTAAATTAATGAACAATAGTAATACATGAGCAACCAAACCTCTAATCCCAAAGGGAGGTGGTTATATAGAAATTTTCGCAACATGCACAAATGGATGAAACTGCACCCGTACAATTTATAGATCCATCACAATAGTTGGCATGAGTAAACAAGGCGAGAAGTGTTGTTGATCTCATGCAAGGGAATCTAGCAACATGCATTTCATTTTGTGCATGCATGCAATCCCACCCATATGACAAACTCACCGAGGTGAAGACAAGAAGTAAGTCCGACTGGAGCCGAACATGTATTCCAAGGATTTGATGCACATGGCCACTAGCACATGCTTGGAGATCAGTGGATACACTATGCAACAACATGCTTTCAATCCAGCCACACCTAGAACATCAATGTGCATGCTATCAAATGAGTTGGATGGAGGAGCCATATCAGTGTACCTAGATGCAACGGAGGCAAGAGTTCACTTTTAGCATGATGTGACCATTAAGCGTACGAACACCATCATAAACAATCAAGCTTGGCATCATTTCACCACCATCTACCATCACAAGGATATCAAAGAGTTGATCTCACCATAATAGTCTAAGTGTTAGTGATGTCTTGCATGTCTTGCTCAATCCATTTTGTCTCACATGGGTACATGTGCAGATTGTATGTAAGGTCTTGTCAAGTGGAAGTTCAAGTTTCAATATTTTAATGTAACAGTCATAGTTGAAGAGTCATGAGGATAGATGAATGGTCACAAAGGGGAGTTTCAAGGGTCACCCCACCCTTCGCTATAAATAGTCCCTCATAACTCATTATAGAGCCTTTTGGTCAGCCAAGCTTCTCATAGGAGTATCTTAGAGAAAGCATGGAGAATATTGTAATGAGCCTTGGATTATCCACTGTGCCGAGCTAGTATATCTCTTTAGTGGAGCAGGTGACAATGACTGTAACATTCCCTTGTCGGAAGTAGTGGTTGGTCATGGTTGTATTGTATGACTAGAACTTTCACTTCTTAATATAACATATCTAGCATGTTTCATGCATATGTGGTATTGTATTTGAGCTATCTTGTTTACTTTAAATGATATATGTATATGTTTTCTTACGCATGCATGTGTAGATATTTTCTGTATATGTATGTATGAATCTTACCGAAATGTGTTGTTGGTTTAACCATCACTTTAGATTGCTAGCTTACTTTCCTTCCATGTTGTTATGCATCTTTGCTTGTGTGTTCCCTTCTTAACTCTGTGCTTTCACAAGTTTCCAAGGGGTGCACTCACCTCACCCTCTATGTATTAGAATCACTCAAGAACCTTCCTTGACTTGCTACATATGTCACACCCTTGCTACCAATAGGGACATCTTACTTTCCTCTGTGCGAAACCGTGGTCAAGGCGATAGCATACGTCCCACTGCTGAGACTCCTACACCAAATGGTCTGAGGTGTAGTTGGGACTTCTTACCGTGGAGATCCCCTGACATGTTGGCAAGTCTAACACTATCAACAATACTATTAAATGAAATATTGTAACATTACATACCACAAAAATGTGTTAGCCCTGGGGAATCATGAATTGTCCATACAAATATTCCATGGAATTGAAATTGCCTCTACATTATTGATTTATAGATGTCATACATAGTGATGTTGGCCCATAAATTTAATAACTCATTGGTAAGAGGATCAATATATACATTCATATCTTTAACTTGGTACTTACCTAGTTGTTTTAAATTACACATAATTACTACCATGCTATATATATATATAAGTAAATAAAAAAATGCAAGACATTATGAAACAAACAAGACAAATGAAGATGTTACATTCGAAATATTAATGTAAACAAATACCTAGAGAAGCATTGTTAACATTACGTGCTCCCTCTTTATTGACATCCAAGGAGGAAGTTTATTTTTTATAACAAAAATTGTCCACACTGAGTAAATAAACATGAGCTTTCCAAATGTATTAAGATCGTCAACTTCCAATGAAAGCATAACATTACAAGGTTCATCTTTAAAATGCAACCATTTTACCTCAATTTCAATAAACACATAATGATATGCATGCATTTGAAGAAAATCATCTCCAACTTTATTCTGTGCATGGTAATCCATAAATTGTATCATATTTTCACACCTAAATAGTCATTGTAAATGTGGAATTATGGTAATACGTTGAAGAAGCTTTTGAGGCAGCTTTTATTTTTTTAATTGATCGATTCGATATCTACTTATCTAACATTGCGGGAATTGTTTTCAATGCATGTTTTCCATAGTATATAATATCATCATTATGACAAACATCTATATATTGATACTCCATTCCAATTTCTTTCATAATGGAACATAAATCTCCATATGTCCGAGGTATAATATTTCATGATGGTAACATAATTTCGCCTAACAATCTACAACATAAAAAATCACTAGTTAGTGTAAAGAATAATAATCATAAACATTCAATTCTTATTTTACACATTAACACAAAAAAAGGAAAAAAAACAACCTTTATGAATAATATGTGATGAAACATGCTACATACCTTAGGATCTATGTCATACAAGTGTTTGTCAAACCATTCAAAACCTTTAAGTTTACCAAAAATAATATTTTGTTGAGAAGATTTTCTCTAGAACGTTCATAAAGTGATTTCATTTCCTTTTCTAACAAAGGTTCATCAATAATATTATCACCATTATCCTCATCCTGATCACTTACTAGTTGAGCGAAAAAATCATGGATCAATTCATTTGTCCCATCATCTCGAACAATGTTATTCTTATCTTCTTCCATAGGATCATTACCCTGATCTTTAATATTTTCTCCATTGTCCTTATTTTGTAAAACATCATTTCAACTACTACTTGGGGAAATTAGACACTTACTAGGGAACCATATTGAGTTTATAATTACAAACAATCATGAAAAGATAGTTTGCATAACAAATATTATATCAATAAAATTTTTACAAATATGATTAATATAAACATAATAAATAATGAATATATAGCCTACCAAGAGATGATATTCCTTCTTTCCCCCTTCAATGTGACCATGTTTCTTATAATGTATTTTAGTTGTTTATTTCAAAACTCTTACGAATTGTAAGCCCCCACATTCAGCCTTTTAGAACTATTGTAGCTATAGTGAAAATGTCACAATGTATCTTCAGAGAAACACATTTATAAAATTATGTACCATTGAAATTTCATATAGTTGACTAGTCAAAATGTCACCCACCATTTCATTAATAGCTCAATAGATAGAAGTGACTAGTCAAAAAGGGGATTTAGATCAATATTGTGACAACCATCAGATACCGTTTTCCTTACAACAACATGGATAATACCATCATAATTACAACAATGTGGATATATGTCATCACAATATCGATGAACACGGGCTGATTAAAAACGTTTGACATTACTTCTTATAATTTTCGATGGTACAAAAAATTTTAGCTAAAAAATAATATTATTTCATTGAAATTTATTACTATATGTAGTAGTGATACAACCAATGGAAAATATATATATAGATGATCACACTTTAGGATCCTTGAAGGTTGGTGTAGATTTCTAACCTCTTTTACTAGCTAGAAACCCTACTCCTACTGGGAGATTCTACTCCAAATTCTTGATCCAAACCCTTAACACATTCACAAACAAACAAGGAAAATGCTTTCCTCCATAGTAGGTAAGTTGGCATGCTCTGTAAATTAATACTAAAAATAAACCATATTTTCAGATATACAAACATGAAATGGAGAAGGAAATCAATTTACCATTCATAGAATAGAAATGTCGATAAATAATTATACCTCAGTCATAGCATGTGGTCTCCGCTGATCCATTACTTCTCCTCTTCCCTCAACATACAGAAAAATTGGGTTCACTTGAGATGTAAGAGAAGAATAATTTGGTGATATTTTACCAATATTATTGGTCTATTTCTCTCTTATTCCCTCTCTCACCCTTGAGAGGGTCTCACAAAATAAGTGTCCCCTAGATCCAAGAGGATGTACGTGGTCACCTAGGGCCAAGATAAATTAAGAAACTTCTACAATTATTGACCTTAAGCCAACTCATAACAATACAAGTTGAGCCAATCTCCTTGGGAAGGGCCACTTCTAAAATTTTTACCTCCATCACTCCCAAGAAGAAGGCAAGTTATATATTGGGTGATAGGATGCAAAAATTCACAGAGAAATGGGTATATAGATGGCAATTTTTTGGTAGTGATGGGATACTAACTAAGCTCAAACAAGGAGGAAAAGTGATACATTCATGCCACAAACTAAAGGAGGTTAAAATATGTTTATTTCCACTGACATAGTTTGGAAACTAGGGTGTTAACAACATTGTTTCACCTTTCCATGAAAATTCCAAAATCCTTCATACAACCCCATTACCTATATGTGAATCATTTGAGAGGCATGAACCTTATGCCTACATACAATGCCCAATTCTTTAATATGTTATAAAACTTATTTATCAATAAAAATTCATATTTAAAATAATATTACTCTTGATTGAAACTAGAATCATTTATTCAATATTATGCCCATGCACCACCATAGTTCCTTGCCACACTTAAGAAAATATTAACCATACTTAATAATAAAATGAATTTTCATCATTTATTTCATCTATCATGTATTATTTCAAAGCATAATTAAGATTGCAAATCATAAAACTAAGTCATCAATCAACATCTAAACAAACAACATCTAAACAACCAACATCTAAACTTCTCATGGATATTATGAAATATCAAATATCACCATCAAATAATAACATAAGCTAGGTCATAGATATTTGATTCTCTCAAAGAATAAGTACATATGTCATAGTTTCTATCATATTTGTCAAATAAAACAATGCACTACACTTGTGGTTCCATTCCAATCGATTTAATCGAAATCTCTCTTTTGCATTTGTTTTAATTAGTGATGGAATTTAAAGACTAGCAATAATGTGATATTGTGAAAGAATAGGGCCCTATTTCATAGGTTGTGTAAGTTCATTTATGAGACGTTGAAACCCTAAAATTCATCCTAAATCAACAACCTTTAAAAGAATTTTTATATGGGTGTATTTTCTTAGCCTCTCTCTAAATTTTAGATATAACTTTCCTAAAAAAAATTGGAAATGTTGTAAAGAAATTAATAGTTCTTCATGCTAGAATTAAGGGGAACATTTGAAATATATTTTCTTATTTATGTATGCTTGCAGATTTAAATAAAAGCATATCTAGAAGGTGATTGAAAAAAACTTAAGGTCAATAAAACAAATGAAAAATATGCAACAAGATTTAGTGTTGGGTTGTGTTATATTCTTTCCACGACTAGCCCAAGTAGTTAACTGGGGGGTGATGAGCCCTAGAAATGGGTAACTATATGGGCTCATTATGTTATGAAACCAGCTCACAAAAAGATAGATCAATGCCTTAGAATTCAACCTCTTCGAGGGGGCAACCTCCTTTACATTACACAGATGAATGATTCTTTGATGATTCAAATGACAAAACCTCCTTCCTATATATAGGAGTCTAAGGAGTCACAATATAACCTAGCCGACCAAACAATAATAATATAAAGCCACAAAAATAAAAATAGAGGGATTCTATGGGGAACAGTAATAAAAATATGGGCACAATAGGGGCACAACAATATTAATAAAGGATACAACTACAATAGTAATGGGGTAATCACTAGTATTGTAGGGACCTAACACATTATGCCTATTATTTTAATTTAATCCTCCATTATCAATATTTTTTTGTATGTTTTTGAATACATTTATGTCAATAGAGTGAATGGGGATGGTCACTTTGCCATGTGGTCTAATGAGTGTTTATTGCAGATTTTTTGGACAATTTTTGGACAAGGACCAGGAATTTAGGAGCAAAATGACAACCAAACTTGAGGAAACAGGGATGAGGACTTATAGGAGGGATGTCCCCTTAACTAAATGACCCCTTCCTCAAATTTTTCATCAACAACTCAGAGTGCAAAGTCCCACATTGATGATTCCAAGGGGCAGCCGAGCAAGTCAAGTGGGGTTGCTGTTATTTTCAGTTCTAGGTAGCCAAGTTCCTTAAGTTTAGTGGGACTGTTGGTAGTCACCACTTGTATAAATAAGAAGGCTTTAAGCATCAATATGTTAGCCATTTCATAGTATATTTTCGCACTGTTGTGAAACCTTGTACTCAGCTCTTGTTCGAAAACTTTTTGAAGACAGTTTTGTGATGTAACTGCCATTATTTTTTGACCAATGAAGATGAATCCAATTTTGAACCAGCACTGATCTTTCCTAGAGGGCTAAAGCTCTTGAGTTAGGTCCCAACCCAAGTTCCCGACACCTCATTTGTGTATTTATATGCTTTTTCTTGCATTCATAATATAATTTATGTTGTTTAGGTTAATCTTGCTTTGTTAAATTAGGATGCTTTTGATGGTTAGAATAGTTGTCCTTGCTTCAAGTTTCTTAAGTAGTTTGTTGCAGTAACAAAAAAAATCCAAAAAGGCTACCAGCAGGTCTTGATCTCCTTTCTCCCTCCTTGGGACCATGATTTGAGGTCAAGGCACTACTGCTGCCACCAAAAACACAGTCTTTTCTCTTCCAATGCAATTGCTAGTGTGATATTTTGAGTTGGAGAAGTTGATATTAGTTTGGATTCACATGCTTAGATCCTTTCATGTTCATGTACCATGGTTTTCTCACATAATTTTCTACTCATAATGTATTGTTCGACATTTCTCTGGTTTTAGGTTAGATTTTAGGTTAAAATAGACAAAACTCTGTTTTTGGGTTTTTGCTTTGGTCAGTTTTGAGAAGTAAGTGTGCAGCTCTCTTGTAGAACATCCCAGCTTATCATTCCTCCATAAAATCACTTTTATCAATTCATCTCTCAA
This sequence comes from Pinus taeda, assembly GCA_000404065.3. Lineage (NCBI taxonomy): Eukaryota > Viridiplantae > Streptophyta > Pinopsida > Pinales > Pinaceae > Pinus > Pinus taeda. Next base: position 26,516 of record APFE030812441.1, on the reverse strand, counting down.
AGTTTTCCCCACTCTTTCGCCATATTTCACCAATCTTCCCTAATTCCTACATTTTTCTATAAAGTTGTTTTCTTGCCTTTTGAACAAATCCAACCATCTCCTTCATTCTTGATCTTCATTGTCAGAGTCCTAGACCCTTCAACACCTTCATCCAAGAACATTCCCCTTTTCCCATCATTTTTCCACTTTCAAACCTCCAAAAACCACTTTCAGCCTCCTCCTGTAGATCCTCTTGTAGAATCTCCTATAGATTCCCTACAGCCTCCTATAGAATTTTCAGCGACAGATTTTTCAAAGTATGATCACAATGGAAGTCTCTAGAAGAGTACTAGGAACTTCTTAGGACATTTCCATACCTTTCTCACCATATGCAAAAGCCAACTCCAACTTCCTTGGCCACCAAACCCCTGCATAGTCATAACCAGTCAAACCATAAGCATAATAATTCCACATAAAAATACTCAAAAGTACAAAAGGATGACTCCCCCTCATTTCTCTTCAGAGGTAGCTTGAATAAATGAAATTTACCTTTTCAGTAGTCAATGGCACCCATTTCAGTAGTTTCTATCTATTTTCCTGCAAAATTAGGGTTTTCTAGGGTTTGCATTTCCTTTCAGTTTTCCTTCTCTTTCTGCAAGTATAATAGCCTCTATAGAGTTAGTTTTCTTCCATCACATTAAAAGCTTCTTCTGAGAACTCATAGAAGTTGGCTTAAGCTCCTAGCGAACTTGTGCCAGCTGATCAAGTGACAGCCTGCAGTAAGAGCTTGTACTTGTGCATACAACATCGTTGCTTCCATGTTTGTTACGAACTACTGGGTTGATAAAAGTAAAGAAGGAAGCCCCAGGAGTTGCAACATTATTGCTGCAATACTGGAGCTCACCACTCTTTTTGGCGTTGTTGCTGGGGAAGCGTCAGAGTATTTTCTGAATACTACTTTTCTTCTCTTTTCTACTACAACATCCAGCTGAGTAGTTTATTTCAACAAAAGTAGAGTAGTTATTTCATTTCAATTCTACAATTTCATTTCAATAAGCATAGATTAGACATTTCCTGCTTTCATTTCAATTCTGCATTTTCATTTCAGCAAGCATAGATTAGAAATTTCTTACTTTCATTTCAATCTGCAATTTCATTTCAGCAAGCATAGATTAGACATTTCATACTTTCATTTCAATTCTGCAATTTCCATTTCAACAAATGTAGATTAGTCATTTCCTGCTTTCATTTTAATTCTGCAATTTCATTTTAGCAAGTTCATTTCAGTTAGTTGCACTTTGTTTTCCAATCCATTTCAGTTTTGTAGGTACAAGTAGAAAAAAGAAAAGTCACTGAAAAAGAGATTTCCTTTCATGCCTCGTAGGGACAGAGAGAATTTAGGAAAATTCCTACCCAACACCCCTACCACATCACTGAGTCACCCTTTTCTCTTCTTTCGTGGCAGTCATCTAGAAGAACCTATAGGTGAACCTCCAGAGATGTACGAAGATCCTATAACAGAAGAAGAGCAAGCAACCATTCCTCCTGAGACCATGGCTGAAAACAGAAACGTTAGAGGAAATGGGGAAAGAATAGAAGGTGTCTTTCCTATTCGAGAGACCAATGGGGAAACAAAAATGAAAAACATAAGCCCTTCAGCCTTACCTCACTTCCATGAACTGACTACCGAAGATCCTCATACCTTCTTGTTTGAATTTTTTGTTCTCTTTCGAACCTATGACAATGTGGAAGATGAGCAGAGGTTGAAACTGTTTCCTTCCACCCTCAAGGATGCAACTTTGCAATGGTTCATGGGGTTACTTGGAAACAGTATCACAACTTGGGCTTAGATACCACAAGCTTTTAACAAAAAATACTGCGACTACTGTAGGTCAAAGGATACCAAGGAAGAAATCTTTCGAATGACCATGGGAAATGATGAATCTTTAGAAGACTATGAAGAAAAGTTTCAACTCAGTTATAAAATGACCAGGTGCACACTCGACCCTGAATCTCTAAAGTTGGTTTTGCTTAGAGGAGTCCCTGAAGACCTTCTAGATACCCTCCATTTGCTGGTTGGGGGAGATATCTATCAACTACCTTATGATGACATAAAGATTGTGTTTAGAAATGATTCCAAGTCAGCTAGAAAGAGAGGTAGGGGAAGTCAACCTTTATCTAGTACATCCTCATCTAGTTCATCCCTTAGAAACAAACTTGAGAATCGGCTGGAAGATTTCAAGAGTGAGGTGAGGTAGACTCTTGCCATGCAGATGGATACACTGCATACCAAAAGGAAATAAGAGGAAGCCGAGAGGGCTTTGGCCATCTTCTATCTTAGGTGCACTAGAAAGCATCCTAGGAACGAGTGTCCGCTGCACTCTATAGAGGTGTGTGTAGTTTGTGAAGAATACCATCCTACGAACTAGCGCCCTTCCTTGCCTGGAATCAAAGCTGCATATCAGGGGGATGAAAGAGCCACTGAACCACTCTATTTCATGAACCAAAGGAGCCCACATGGACCCAGATCTTACTAGCAGGGAATGCAAAGGACATCCCAGAACTATTACAACCCCAACTAAGCCACTTCCATGCCTTCTTGGGGTTCCCCTGCTCATCCTTCCTAGTCCACACCCCCTCCTTGGTCATATCCTCCTCAGTACCAAGCTCTACCAGTTGCTCACTCGTTTCACTCTTATGCTCAGCCACAGCCTCAGTGGAATGCACCTCATCAGGGGTGGAGGCCCTAGTATAACTCTCCTCCCACTCTTTTGCCTCCACCACCTGCTCAAACACAACCATTACCTCCTGCTCCACCAAGAACACCCCAAATACCTACTCAACTGAACCCGAACCCTAACAACAGACACCCGCAATAGGTATATAGTGGAGAAACATCATGCCCGACCTATGTTGTAGAGATTTAGGATATTAACCTATGATCTAGGAAGGTTATCCCAGATAGCCACTCCTCCTAAGGAGGATGAGGAAGAAAAACAGGAAAGTGAACCAAAAGTCATTTCACCCTTTCTTGAGAGACTAACTGGAACTACATAACCGACCCCAGAAGAAACTGAACTTCTAGGAGAAATGAAACAGTTATGTGTAAAGATACTACTTCTCCAAGCCATAAATGATGTACCTATATACAACAAGATGATCAAGGAGAAGTGCTTCAGGCACCTAGGCAGGCACAAGAGAGATGCCACAATTATCAATGTCATAGGAAAACTGTCCGACTTGATGTTGGGGCAAGTGATCTGGCAAAAATATCCAGACCCTGGGAGTCCTGTAGTCGATGTCCACATCAATGGCACCATAATCCTCCATACCTTGATTCGTCTAGGGGCTGCCATTAATGTGATGACCAGGGACACTATGCTCAAACTCAAGCTTCAGGGTTCCTTGAGAAATACCTCAACAACACTGCAATTAGCAAACCGCTCCATTGTGACCCCTGAGGGGATTGTGGAAGATGTACTGGTCTTTGTTGATTCCTGGGAGTAAATTGTTGATTTCTTGGTTCTCCAACCAAAGGCAAAGCTCACTGGGTATCCTCTCATCTTGGAAAGACCTTGGTTGGCTACTGCAGATGCCTACATCAGTTGTCAAGTTGGGAAGATGACAATCAAGAAGGAGCATATGTCCAAACAGTGAGTCCTCCATCCTCCTGCCCAACCTCTACTAGAACATGATTTATCACTTTGGTTGGAGGATGAAGATGAGGATGAAGTCTATTCCGCACCATTGTGTATAGTAGAGGCTACCATGGGGCGTCCACAAACCAAGGATGATCTTATTGAAAACTTGATTCAGAATCCACCCCCTAGTGTGTTTCCATTAGAAGAGCTAGTGGAAGAAACCCAAGCCAATCCTTTAGTTGATCTCTATGTGTTGATCTGACCTCTCTCTGAGTTAAGAATGTGGAATTCTGTCTAGAAAAACCTTGAAGATCAACTCATCCCTATCCACCTCTCAAGAGAAATAACTGTGTAGCTTATTGAACAATCACTTGGATGCTTTTGCTTGGAAGTATAAGGAGATGAAGGGAGTCCACCCTTTAGTGTGTACTCATCACATTTACATTAAAAAAGATTGTAAGCCAGTTAGGCAGCCTCAATGGAGGAAGAATCTAGCCCTTAAGGCTATTGTCAAAGAAGAACTGCAAAAGTTGGTGGATGCAGGATTCATCTATCCCATCTCTGATAGTGAATGGGTTTCTCCTTTGGTCCTAGTGCCAAAGAGAAACGAGAAGTGGAGAATCTATGTAGATTATTAGGAACTAAACAAGGTCACCAAGAAGGACCATTTCCCTTTTCCTTTCATAGATCAAGTGTTAGATGGCCTAGTAGGGAAGAAGTTCTTCTCCTTCCTAGATGGGTTTAGCAGGTACAACTAGATCCAAATCAGCCAGGAAGACCAAGATAAGACCACTTTCACTTGTCCTTGGGGTACTTTTTCCTACCAGGTCCTTCCCTTTGGGTTGTGCAATGCTCCCGCTACTTTCCAGAGGGCAGTACTGAGCATATTTGCTAAACTGGTTCATGATCCAGTGAAAATCTATATGGATGACTTTACCCCTTATGGTTCTAACTTCGAGGAAGATTTGACTAACCTAGGAAAAGTTTTAACGAAGTGTATTGAAATGAACCTGTCCCTCAGTCCTAAAAAATATAAATTCCTGATGATTGAAGGGACCGTGCTAGGTCATACAATTTCTCAGCAATGATTACAGGTGGATCCCAATAAGGTTGCTATCATTCAAAGTGTCCAACCTCCTCAAAAGGCAAGAGATGTTCAGAGTTTCTTAGGCCTGGCAAGGTATTTTAGAAGATTCATCAAGGATTTTAGTAAGCTAGCCTCTCCACTATTTGGTCATTTGGGAAAAGATGTTGAGTTCATATGGACTGACATCTATCAAGAGGCTTTGGATGCCTTGAAAGGTAAGTTGGTAACTGCCCCAACTTTGAGAGGTCCAAATTGGGCCCTACCTTTCCACATTCACACAGATGCCTCGAACAAAGAAATAGGAGCAGCCTTAGGGTAGGTTGAGGAAAAGTTTCCTTATGCCGTATATTTTTTCAGTAAAAACCTGTCCAATGCTGAACTAAACTACACTATAATCGAAAAGGAGCTCCTAGCTGCAGTCCATTCCCTAAATAAGTTCAGACACTACATCACTGGCTATCAAACATTCGTACACATTGATCATGCTGCAATTAGGTATTTCATGAATAAACCTGATGTAAATGCTCATACCCTTAGATGGTTACTTTTATTGCAACAATTTGATTTGACCATTGTTGATAAGCCGAGTAAGGAAAATGTTGTTGCTGATTTTCTGTCTAGAATAGATCTGCCTACAGGTGAAGAAGGAATGGTGGACGATCAAATGCCAGATGAACACCTATTTGTTATTTCAGTACTCTCTCCATAGCTTGCTAATATAGCAAATTATTTGGTTTCAGCGCAGTTTCTGCCACACCTGTCCTCAAAAGATAAGAGAAAGATCATGAGGAAAAGTGTCCATTCACCTGGATTAGGGGAAATCTTTTTAAACATACACCAGATCAGATTTTGAGGCAATGTGTTAGGGAGGAGGAAGTTTTCAACATCCCGCTAACCTGTCAGGATGGGCCCTATGGGGGCCACTTTACAGCAAAAAGGACTTCCTTCAAAATTCTGCAAGAGAGTTACTATTGGCCCACTCTTCATCAAGATGTCAAGAGATATATCAGCTAATGTGACCGATTTCAAAGGATGGGGAAACCTACTCCAAGGGATGAGATGCCCCCACAACATCAAGTGACTTTCAAGCCATTTGAGAAGTGGGGCATGGACTTTGTGGGTCTGATCAACCATCCTTCAAAACATAAATCTTACATCGTTGTGTGTATTGATTATCTGACAAAATGGGTAGAAACAAAGGCGATCAATGCAACGATACAAGAAAATGTAGCTGAGTTTTTGAGAGAAAATATCTTCTACTAGTTTGGCTATCAAAGATTGTTAGTCACAGATCAAGGAAGTCAGTTTACCTCCAATTTGGTTGATTACCTACTCGCACACCACAATATTAAGCACAAAACTTCCACCCCTTATCATTCGCAAGCAAATGGACAGGTGCAAGTCATTAAGAGAGCTCTGAAAGGGATTTTGACTAAGGTATTGAGCAGCATTAGAAAAGATTGGGCAGATTGATTGGTTGAGGCTACTTCGGCTTATAACACCACTTGGAAAACCACCATAGAGTTCACACCCTATGAGCTGGTCTATGGGAAGAAGGCTCTGCTATCAATATAATTTGAATATAACACATTAAGGATGGTAGCTTAGCTGGACCTAGATCTCAACCATGCATAAAAGGAAAGATTGCTTCAGCTAAATTGATTGGATGAATAGAGAATGTAGGCCCTACTCCACTCAGAGATAGTCCAACTTCGAAGAAAAATATGGCATGACAGACACCTCAAAGAAAAATAATTCTAGTAAGGAGATTGGACACTGCTATATGATTCGAGATATAAAGATTTCAAGGGAAAACTGAGGACAAGATGGCTGGGCCCATACACAGTGGGACAATGCAATGACAATGGTTTAGTCCTAATCCCCAGACCATTGATGAAGAAGCCATCCCCAAGGTCGTCAATGGGCATAGGTTGAATATCTACATGAAGCCCCTTTCCAAGCAGGAATTCATTGAGAATATGGGTAAAATAGTGTTGGTAGTAGAGCAGGTCCCTATCTCCACTCCACCCACACCCTGAGCAAACAACAAAAAAAAAAGAATGAAAAAAGAGAGAGAAAAATAATAAAAGATATCTATGTGAAAACCTCTTGGAGGTGCCCACAGTAGGTAGTGAGGGTGAAAACCTCCTGGAGGCACCCTATCTGTCTCAAAAAAAAAAAAACTAACTCCTCCTAAACGAATTGTAGGTTCCAGGAGGGAAACACAAGTGAAAAAGACATGGCCAAGTTGCATACACCCTTCATAGTCCACCCCTCCATCGTCGATATCCTTTCCCAAGCCTTGGTCTCATTTGTTCTGAAAATTTCACATCCTATAGGAAACTCTGTGTATTCTATAGAAGGCTCCTGTAGAAACTACAGAAATCCCAAAATCAAGTTCAAAGAAGAACCCAGGGGATGGAAATTTGTCTACAAGGCCTGTGAACCTCACTGCCACCATCCATCCACCTAACTCTCCATTCCATCGCTGCACACCCACATTTCCACTCGCTTTTTCTTTCCCTGCAGAGACAAATACAGAAATTCTGTTTCTTTCATTCCGTAAACAAAAAAAATGATGATCAATAAAGTAACAACGTTCTTTTATTATTCTTACCTGATGGCTTCGATCTTTTATTCTTTTCATTCAAGACCTTCTTTAGCAGTCTTTTTAGCCCCTGCTCAAGCATCAACCTAAAATTTCAGAAGGAGATGCAATTATAGGAAATCCTGAAAGATTCCTGTAGCAGCTGATCCCTTTGAAAAACAAAATCTAGAGACAAGGCCAACGTAGCCAAGATGCATGAAGCATGCAAGGAGTAGAGCCTGATCGAAACATCATTAGCATAGGCCAAAAGCTGAGCATGTAGAGCACCAATAGCAACATCGATGAGGAAATGAAGTGCCGAAGTCTGAAGCATGTAGAGCACAACAACGACTAGCAGGCAAGTGGCTAAACCTATTCCTTGATTACATGAATATTATTTAGAAACTACATGAACTATGGGAATGGTCATGATTAAACAGAATCGGTGGCCAGCTAATTGGCCACCCTCGTTCAATTCAACACACCCTTGTGGAGTTCAAATGAGCCTCGTTCAATTCAACCGCAGATCGGGTACGTAGTCAACACGTGTGGCCCGTCAACTTCAGAAGAAAAAACTCAGAACCAGTAGTGCTGGCGGCATATAACGGGAATAAGGGAGGTCATGGCGGTCAGGCAAGATGAAGAATCATAATGACACTGGCATAGGACCAACGGTCTAGATGGGGATAACGTACCCATCCAGCCATCTCACCTCCTCACCGCAGATTACGCCATCAAGTATAGTGCGGTCTAAACCTCTACCACCTTTTAATTGCATTTGCATAAACAGGTTCTCGACTGCAGTACTCATCTACCACATTCAAAACAACGAACCATTCATTTTCTTCTAGTTTTTCAAAACCCTCCCGCGTATCAAGTTCTACAGGAGAGCTACTACATTCTACAAGAATAGGAACACTGTCTACAAAAGGCCTTCCATAGGAAGGCCAGGGAGCAGCTTTACAGAAGAAAAATTCAGATTTTTTATCAAATTCAAGCTTAAAAAGAGGTAGGATCGGGAACCCGCTCTGCATATGATATACCTATATAAGGTGGTGGATTAAAAGTAAAGTATTGGGTTGAAAAAAAAAAAGGAAAAGAGAACCTCAAAAGTTTGCCTATGTTTTTCTGTGTTCTACACAGTCTCTCCATTTTCTTCTTTGCATTTAAAATTATGTTTTCTATTTCGTTTCCTGTATTCTCCTAAAAAGAAAGAGTTACAACCATAGCAAATCAAGCCTGAGAAGGAAACGAAATTGCAAGTCTATTTAATCTGTGAGAAGAAAAAAACATTGTTTTATATATTCTATGTTCTGTCGAAGTATTGATTTTTTTCCAAAAATCGAGAAGCAAATTCACGTTGAAAACAGTTTGAAGAAAGGGAAAAATTGCAAATTGATGTTGTTAGGAAGAAGCACATGAGAAATTCCCTCTCCATTTTTAGAAAAACAAAACTCCGCTATCCCTCTATTTCTAGTTTTGGAAGTTATTTCCTTCTTCCTCACCTGTGCATTTTCAGAAACAACTAAACACCATGCCATGAGGTTTTATGAGAAAGGAGCCTTTGAACTCCAACAAATTGCATGAGCACCCCGAGGTGGTGGCCCTCTTCACTAGGGAAAACTGGATGTCTTTCTTTGAGAGAATTCATCAATATGATGAGGAGGTGACTGAAGAATTTTTAATTTCCTTAAGACCCCATTCGAAAACACATGCTACAGTCAGTTTCAAGGGTCTGACCCTAGAGCTTACACCAGATTTTATTAGCAGAATAAGAAGTCTTCCACTTGGGCTCCCTTGGAGCAAAGAGGAAAAACCATTGGGATAGGTTTCTAAAAAGACATTTTTTTAGTTTGATAAGCATCTTGTAGAGGATAAGAATGGGGTCAAAAGGACAATATTACCTCCTCCATGGAGTGAAGTTAGCTACCCGATCATGAAGTATATATCTTGTGAAGGGAGATTCAATATAGTTTGTGGGTATCACTTTAGGTTATTGCATGAACTGAGATATGGGATGGATCTACCAGTAGCTAGGAAACTCAGTCTCCCATATTTCCTCCTTCAATATTTGATAGAATATAGCACCAAGCTTAATGCAGGGGTTCCAGACCAACTGGCCCACCATGGGCTCATCAAATTATTGGTAGAAGATGTCCTACACACATACACCATTCCCATAGCTTGGGAATTTTTTTGGAACATGACTAGAGGAGACGACATCAAAACTCTTACTGATAAAGTCAGTCCATCCGACAGTGAAGAGGAGGAGCAGACAGAGGAACTTGAAAAGGAAATTCATGAGGAGAAACAAAATATTCAAATAGAAGATAAAAAATAGGAAAAACGAGAAGAAGAAGAGAAGCCAGACAAAACCACAGTTGCACCAAAGGCAGGAAGAAAAACATCATCAAAAGCAGAGAAAAAGAAGACAACAAAAGTTGAGAAAAAGAAGCCAAAGAAGGCTTAGAAAAAGACTACCACTTGAGAGGTAGAAACTCAGCGAGAAAAATAAAAGACACCACCAGATACAACAAAAACAAAAGCAAAAACAGCTGACTCAGGAAAAATTGCAGAGGGTAGAGAAGAAAAACAGTAGGAGGAAATATCCCCTGAAACACTGGCAAGGGAAGCAGCAGCTATGCTTGTTGCATGAAGCACTCTAGCTAAGAAAAAGGGAAAAAGAAAAAGACAAAAATCTATGTATTTCAAAGCTAGGAGGAGCACCAATATTAAGGTGGGCAAGCCCCAGCCACCATCAAAAAAACCCATTACCACTTAAGATGCACCTGTATAGCAAGGGAGGAATCTCCATCCAAAATATTTGTCACCTACGAGAGAGGGAGTCCGAAGACCTCCACTTGGAAGGAAATGATCAAATTGATGGACTCTAAAGCATCCTTACAGGAGGCTCAAACCTCTCTACAGGAGACATTGGCCAAGCTTAAAGAAACTGAAAAATTGGAAAAGTAGGCAGAAGAACAATCACAAGAGGAAGGAAAGGAAAAGGAAATACCTTGTAGCCAACCCCCAAGTTCTCCTTGATTATGTTGACAGGAAAGCACAAGCCATTGCTCATTTTGAATATATGGAGAGATTGTTTGGTAATGACTGCCTTCATGCATGCATGAGGAGGTGGAATACATTGTCACATGGCCTAAATATCAAGGAGTATCGCTCCCCAACTAGAATGAGGGAAGTTATGATGAGAGTGCCTCTATATAAACAATCAATGCAAAACTTGAAAGCCAACTAGATTGGTCTTAAGTTCAGTCCTCCACTACTATTAGGACTGTTGGAAGGGGTTAAGGAGGAGGAAGAACAAAAAAATGGGAGGAAATGGACAAGAAAGCAAGTTTTCATGACAAAGAAAAAGACATCACCTCAGAGGCATGGGATGTCAGGGAAGTTGTTAAAGCTATTAAAGATGAAGAATTGTATTAGTTGCTCAGAGGATGAGCAACCCATTTAGCAGGGGGGTGATGATGAGCCCCAGAAATGGGTAACTATATGGGCTCATTATGCCTATTATTTTCATTTAATCCACCATTCTCAATAGTTTTGTGTATATTTTTGAATATATTTATGTCAATAGAGTGAATGGGGATGGTAACTTTTCCATGTGGTCTAATGAGTGTTTATTGTAGATTTTTTTGATAATTTTGGATAAGGGCCAAGAATTTAGGAGAAAAATGACAACCAAACTCAAGGAAACAAGGACGAGGACTTATAGGAGGGATGTCCCCTTCATTAAATCACACCTTCCTTGAATTCTTCGTTAACAACTCAGAGTGCAAAGGCCCACCTTGATGATTCCAAGGGACAGTAGAGAAAGTCAAGTGGGGATGCTATTATCTTTAGTTCCTGGCAGCCAAGTTCCTTAAGTTTAGGGGGATTGTTGGGAGTCCCCTTGATCACCTGGCCAAGCTTAAAGAAACTGAAAAATTGTAAGATTTCAAGAGCAAAGTGAGGTAGACTCTTACCATGTAGATGGATGCCCTGCATATCAAAAGGAAACAAGATGAAGCCGAGAGGGCTTTGGCCATATTTTGTTCCCGGTGCACTAGAAAGCATCCTAGGAATGAGTGTCCACTGCAGTCTATAGAGGTCTGTGCAGTTTGTGAAGAATACCATCCTACGAAACAATGCCCTTCCTTGCCTGGAATCAAAGCTGCATAACAGGGGGCTGAAGAAGCCACTAAACCACTCTATTTCATGAAGCAAAGGAGGCCACATGGACCTAAATCTTACCGGAAAGGAATGCAACGGACATCCTAGAACTATTACAACCCCAATCAAGCCACTTCCATGCCTTCTTGGGGTCCCCCTACTCATCCTTCCTAGTCCACACCCCCTCCTTGGTCATATCCTCCTCTGTACCAGGCTTCGCCAGTTGCTCACTCGTTTCACTCTTATGATCAGCCACAACCTTAGTGGAATGTACCTCATAAGGGGTGGAGGTCCCAGTATAACTCTCCTCCCACTCTTTTGCCTCCACCACCTGCTCAACCACAACCATTACCTCCTGCTCCACCAAAACCACCCCAAATACCTTCTCAACCGAACCCGAACCCTAACAACAGACAGGCCCAACAAGTATATAATGGAGAAATATCATTCCTGACCTACGTTGTAGAGATTCAAGAGATTAACCTACAATCTGGGAAGGTTCTCCTATATAGGCAACCTCCTCCTCAGGAGGATGAGGAAGAAAAATAGGAAAGTGAACCAAAAGTCATTCCACCCTTTCCTTAGAGACTAACTGGAACTACACAATCGACCCCAGAAGAAACTGAACTTCTATGAGAATTGAAACAATTATGTGTAAAGATATCACTTCTCCAAGCCATAAAGGATGTGCCTATATACAATAAGATGATCAAGGAGAAGTGGTTTAGTCACCCAGGGAGGCGCAAGAGAGATGGCACAATTATAAATGTCATAGGACAACTATCCGACTTGATGTTGGGGCAGGTGATATGTCCGAAATATCTAGACCCTGGGAGTCCTATAGTCGATGTCCACATCAGTGGCACCATAATCCCCCATACCTTGATTCATTTAGGGGCTACCATTAAGGTGATGGCCAGGGACAATATGCTTAAACTCAACCTTCAGGGTTCCCTGAAAAAGACCTCAACAGTACTGCAGTTAGCAGACTGCTCCAGCATGACTCCTAAGGGGATTGTGGAAGATGTATTGGTCTCTATTGATTCCTGGGAGTACCCTATTGATTTCCTGGTTCTTCAACAAAAGGCAAAGCTCACTGGGTATCCTCTCATCATGGGAAGACCTTGGTTGGCTACTGCAAATTCCTACATCAGTTGTCGAGCTAGGAACATGACAATTAAGAAAGGGCATATGTCCAAACAGCTAGTCCTCTATGTTGCTACCCAACCTCTACTAGAACATGATTTACCTCTCTAGTTGGAGGAGGAAGATGAGGATGAAGTCTATTCCACACCATTGTGTATAACCATGGGGCATCCACAAACTAGTGATGATCTAATTGAAAACTTGATTCAGAATCCACCCCCTAGTGTGCTTCCATTAGAAGAGCTAGTGGAAGAAACCCAAGCTAATCCTTTAGTTGATTTCTATGTGGCTGATACAACCTCTCTCTGAGTTAAGAATGTGCAATTCAGTCCAGAAAAAACCTTGAAGATCAACTCATCCCTATCCACCTCTCAGGAAAAAGAATTGTGTAGCTTATTGAACAATCACTTGGATGCTTTTGCTTGGAGCTATAAAGGGATGAAGGGAGTCCACCCTTCAATCTGTACTCATCACACATTACATTAAAGAAGATTGTAAGCCAGTCAGGTAGCCTTAATGGAGAATGAATCCAGCTGTTAACGCTATTGTCAAAGAAGAACTACAAAAGTTGCTGGATGCAGGATTCATCTATCCCATCTCTGATAGTGAATGGGTTTCTCCTTTGGTGCTAGTACCAAAGAAAAATGGGAAGTGGATAATCTGTGTAGATTATTGGGAAATAAACAAGGCCACCGAGAAGGACCATTTCCCTTTGCCTTTCATAGATCAAGTGTTAGATGGTGTGGCAAGGAAGAAGTTTTTCTCCTTCCTAGATGGGTTTAGCGGGTACAACCAGATCCAAATCAACCCGGAAGACCAAGATAAGACCACTTTCACTTTTCCTTGGGATACGTTTTCCTCTGAGTCCTCCCCTTTGGGTTGTGCAATGTTCCCGCCACTTTCTAGAGGGAAATACTGAGCATATTTGCTGAATTGGTTCATGATTCAGTGGAAATCTATATGGATGACTTTACCACTTATGGTTCTAACTTCCAAGAAGCTTTGACTAACCTAGGAAATGTTTTAACCAAGTGTATTGAAATGAACCTGTCTCTTAGTCCTAAAAAATGTGAATTCCTTATAACTGAAGGGGTTGCGCTAGGTCATACAATTTCTGAGCAAGGATTATAGGTGGATCCCAACAAGATTGCTATCATTCAAAGGCTCCCACCTCCTCAAAAGGTAAGAGATGTTCGGAGTTTCCTAGGCCTAGCAAGGTATTATAGAGGATTCATCAAGGGTTTTAGTAAGCTAGCCTCTCCATTATTTGGTCCTTTGGGAAAATATGTTGAGTTCATATGGACTGACAACTGTCAAGAGGCTCTAGATGCCTTCAAAGGTAAGCTGGTAACCACCCCAATTTTGAGAGGTCCAAACTAGGCCCTACCTTTCTGCATTCACACAGATGCCTCGAACAAGGCGATAGGAGTAGCCTTAGGGCAAGTTGAGGAGAAGTTGCCTTACTTCATATATTTTTTCAATAAAAAACTGTCCAAGGCTAAACTAAACTACACTGTAACTGAAGATGAACTCCTATTTGTTGTCCATTCCCTAAATAAGTTCAGACACTACATCACTAGCTATCAAACATTTGTACACACTGATCATGCTACAATTAGGTATTTGATGAATAAACCTGATGTAAATGCTCGTATCATTATATGGTTACTTTTATTGCAGCAATTTGATTTGACCATTGTTGATAAGCCGAGTAAGGAAAATTTTGTTGTTGATTTTCTATCTAGACTAGATCTACCTACAGGTGAAGAAGGAATGGTGGATGATCAAATGCTAGATGAACACCTATTTTCTATTTCAGTACTCTCTCCATTGTTTGCTAATATAGCAAATTATTTGGTTTCAACATACTTTCCGCCACACCTATCCTCAAAAGAGAACAACAAGATTGTGAGGAAAAGTGCCCCATTCACCTGGATTAGGGGAAATATTTTTAAACTTGGCCCAGATCAGATTTTGAGGCGATGTGTCAGGTGGGAGGAAGTTTTTGACATCCTCCTAACCTATCATGATGGGCCTTATGGGGGCCACTTTGTAGCAAAAAGGACTGCCTTCAAAATTTTGCAAGCAAGTTACTATTGGTCTACTCTTCATCAAGATGTCAGGGAATATATTAGCCAATGTGACCAATGTCAAAGGATGGGGAAACCTACTCCAAGGGATGAGATGCCCCTGCAGCCTCAAGTGACTTTCGAGCCATTTGAGAAGTGGGGCATGGACTTTGTGGGTCTGATCAACCCTCCTTTAAAAAAAATCTTACATCATTGTGTGTACTGATTATCTGACAAAATGGGTAGAAACCAAGGCAATCAAGGCTGTATCAGAAGAAAAAGTAGCTGAGTTTTTGAGGGAAAATATCTTCTACAAGTTTGGCTATCCAAGAGAGTTAGTCACAGATCAAGGAAGTCATTTTACCTCCAATTTGGTTGATGACCTGCTCACACACCACAAGATTAAGCACAGAAGTTCCACCCCTTATCATTCGGAAGTAAATGTACAGGTGGAAGTTAGTAACAGAGCTTTGGAAGAGATTTTGACGAAGGTAGTGAGCAGCAGTAGAAAATATTGGGCATATTGATTGGTTGAGGCTACTTGGGCCTATAACACCACTTGGAAAACTTCCACGGGGTTCACACCCTATGAGTTGGTCTATGGGAAGAAGGCTCTGCTGTCAATAGAATTTGAATATAACACATTAAGGATGGAAGCTTAGCTGGACCTAGATCTCAGCCATGCACAAAAGGAAAGATTGCTTCAGCTAAATTGATTGGATGAACAGAGAATGCATGCCCTACTCCACTCAAAGGTATTCCAACTTCAAAGAAAAATATGGCATGACAGACACCTCAAAGAAAAACAATTCCAGCAAGGAGATTGGGTGTTGTTATATGATTCAAGATATAAAGATTTCAAGGGCAAACTAAAGACAAGATGGCTGGGCCCATACACAGTGGGACAATGCAATGACAATGATTCTGTCTTGATTCAAACCATTGATGAAGAAGCCATCCCCATGCTCATCAATGGGCATAGGTTGAAGATCTACAGGAAGCCCCTTTCCAATTAGGAATTTATTGAGAATATGGGTAAAACAGTGTTGGTAGTGGAGCAGGTCCCTATCTCCACTCCACCCACACCCTGAGCAAAAAAAACAAAAAAAAGAGAGAGAGAAAAAAAGAAAAAAACAGAAAAGGGAATAAAAGATCTCTGGGTGAAAAACTCTTGGAGACACCCAAGGCAGGCATTGAGAGTGAAAACCTCTTGCAGGTGCCCCATTTGTATCGAAAAAAAAACTAACTTCTTTTGAATGAATTACAGGTTGCAGGAGGGTCACGCAAGAGAAAAAAACATGGAGAGGCTACATAAACCCTTCATAGTCCACCCCTCCATCATCGTTATCCTTTTCCAAGCCTTGGTCTCATTTGTTCTGAAAATTTCACATCCTATAGGAAACTCTGTGTATTCTATAGGAGGCTCCTATAGAAACTACAGAAAGCCCAAAATCAAGTTCAGAGAAGAACCCGAGGGCTAGAAATTTGTCTAGAAGGTTTATGAACCTCGTTGCCACCATCCATCCACCTAACTCTCCATTCCATCCCTGCACACCCACATTTCCACTAGCTTTTTCTTTCCCTGCATAGACAAATACAGAAATTATGTTTCTTTCATTTTGTAAACACAAAAAATGATGATCAATAAAGCAACAACATTATTTACTTATTCTTACATGATGGCTTCCAGTTGTTATTCTTTTCATTCAAGACCTTCTTCAGTAGTCTTTTTGGCCCTTGCTCAAGCATCAGTCTGAAATTTCAGAAGGAGAAGCAACTAGAGGAAATCCTGTAGGATTCCTGTAGCAACTGATCCCTTTGAAAAACAAACTCCAGAGACAAGGTCAACGCAGCAAAGATGCATGAAGCATGTAAGGAACAGAGCCTAATCGAAACATCATTAGCACAGGCCAAAAGCCGAGCATGCAGAGCACCAACAACAACAACAATGAAGAAATGAAGTGTCGAAGTCTGAAGCATGCAGAGCATAGCAGCAACTAGCAGGTAAGTGGCTAAACTTATTCCTCGATTGCATGAATATTATTTAGAAACTGCATGAACTATGAGAATGGTCACGATTAAACAGAATCAGTGGCCAACTAACTAGCCACCTTTGTTCAGTTCAAAACACCCTAATGGAGTTCAAATGAGCCTCGTCCAATTCAAACTATGGATTAGATACGTAGTCAACATGCGTGGCCCGTCAACTTGGGAAGAAAAAACTCAAAACCGGTAGTGGTGGCGGCATATAATGAGAATAAGGGAGGTGATGGCGGTTAGGTGACATGAAGAACCATATTAACACTAATGTAAGACCAACGGTCTAGATGGGGATAATGTACCCATCCAACCATCTCACCTCCTCATCAAAGATTACGTCATCAGCTTAAGTATAGTGTAGTCTAAGCCTCCACCACCTTTTGATTGCATTTGCATCGATGAGTTCTCGACTACAGTACTCATCTACCACCTTCATAATAGTGAACCAGTCATTTTCTGCTAGTTTTTCAAAACCCTCCTGCCTATCGGGTTCTACAGGAGCACTACTACATTCTATAGGAGCAGGAACACCATCTACAAGAGGCCTTCTACAGGAAGACCAGAGAGAAGCTCTATAGAAGAAAAAGTTCAGAATTTTTGTCAAATTCGAGCTTGAAAAGAGGTAGGCTCGGGAACTTGCTCTGCATATGATATATCTATATAAGGTGGTGGATTAAAATTAAAGTATTGGGTTGAAAAGAAAAGGAAAAGAGAAGCTCAAAAGTCTACCTGTGTTTTTTTGCATTTTACACAGTCTCTCTGTTTTCTTCTCTGCATTAAAAAATCTGTTTTTTCTTTACTTTCTCGTATTCTCCTAAAAAAAGGAGATGCAACCATAGCAAATCAAGCCTGGGAAGGAAATGAAATAGCAAGTCTCTTTACTCTATGAGAATAAAGAAACATTGTTTTATATATTCTCTGTTTTGTCAAAGTATTGATTTTTTTCCAAAAACCAAGAAGCAAATTCAGGTTGAAAACAGTATGAAAAAAAGGGAAAAATTGCAAATTGATTTTGTTAAGAAGAAACACACGGGAAACTCCCTCTCCAGTTTCAGAAAAACAAAACTCAGCTATCCCTCTGTTTCTGGTTTTGGAAGTTATTTCCTTCTTCCTCACTTGAGCATTTTCAGAAACCACTAAACACCATGCCAGGTGGTTTTATGAGAAAGGATCCTTTGAACTCCAACAAATTGCATGAGCAACCCAAGGTGGTGGCCCTCTTCACTAGGGAAAACTGGATGTCTTTATTTGAGAGAATTCATGGATATGATGAGGAGGTGATTGAAGAATTGTTAATGTCCTTAAAACCCCATTCAAAAGCACATGCCACAGTTAGTTTTAGGGGTCTGACCGTAGAGCTTACACCAGATTTTATTAGCAGAATCACAAGTCTTCCACTTGGGCTCCGCTGAAGCAAAGAGGAAAAACCATTGGGACAAGTTGCTAAAAAGACATTTTTTCAGCCTGATGAGCATCTTGTAGAGGATAAGAATGGGGTTAGAAGGACAAGCTTACCTCCTCCATGGAGTGAAGTCAGCTACCAGATCATGAAGTAAATTTCTTGTGAAGGGACATTCAGTATAGTTTATGGGTATCACTTCAGGTTATTGCATGAATCGAGATATGTGGTGGATCTACTAGTAGCTAGGAAACTTAGTCTCCCATATTTCCTCCAATCTTTGATAGAATGTGAGATCAAGTTGAATGCAGGGGTTATAGATGAACTGGCCCACCATGGGCTCATCAAATTGTTGGTAGAAGATTCCCTACACACATACACCATTCCCATAGCTTGGAAAATTTTCTAGAACATGTCTAGAGGAGACGACATCAAAACTTTTACTGATAAACTCAGTCCATCCGACAGTAAAGAGGAGGAGTAGATAGAGGAACTTGAAAAGGAAATTCATGAGGAGAAAAAAAATATTCAAATAGAAGATGAACAATATGAAGAAGAGGAGAAGTTGGACAAAACAACAGTTGCACCTAAGGTGTTATATACCTAGGGGGGTAATATGGAGTACCAAGGGAGGTACCCAAGATAACAATGTAATAATGAGAGGGGCCATAGTAATAAATAAGGTGGTTAACCCATATCATGTAAGGGACCACAAGTAGTTAGTAATAATGTAATGGGCCCATGGTATTAGTGGATGGTATGAGGGAACCATGGTAATGATCCATGATATTGCATGTATGAGGCCTATATAGAGGATAGAGACTCCACGTCAAGAAATATGGTGAAGAATTATTGTATGAACATGCATATGGCTTGTGGAGTGTTCTCCTTCCTTAAGGAGTGAATGTATGGTGTTGCCCTACCTTAAGGGTTTGATCAATAAAGAATCATTTCATATTATTTCTGGGTTTATTTGCATTGTCCTATATTTTCATATCAAATCTATAATATTTCTGGATCAAAGCTACAAAAAGTGGTATCAGGGCTATAACAAGTGGTTTAGAGCTACAACAATTGGTATCAGAGCTCTTTCTTGGGCAAACAGTAGAGATTTCTTTTTTTTTGCAAGATTTCAGAGGCGTCAAGTTTATAGATCAGATATATATGTTTTGATAAAAGATCTACAAAATATGATTGCATATCTGGATTCTATGTGAAAAAATACCTAATTTCAAAAAAAAAATCGGTCGAATCAGAGTCTGGATGAAGGAGATATCGTTGATTTAAAAATCAGTGGGGTTGCAGATAATTTTTTAGGGCAGTGAGTTTACGGCGCAGATCTGGACATCTTGGTGCAAGATATGCAAAATCTAATTGTAGATCTGGAATATCTATGAAAAAATACCTAATTTCAAAAAACAAATCAGTCGAATCGGAGTTTGGATGAGGGAGATATCGCTGATTTAAAATCAGCTCTTTTTGCATAAATTTTAGGGATGACGGGAGAGTTGCAGCGCAGATCTGAAATTCCAGTGCATAGATCAGGATTTAGACCACATGGGAAGATGCAGAATGATTGTTTCATTTCTGAAAACAGGTCATAATATGGATTCTGAGCAATAATAATGGAATTGTGACAATTCAAATTTTCACCATTTTTTTTCAAAACCCTCTTTATGGCTTCTAGCAAGGTTCTATTATTTACAGGAAAATATAATGGTCCTATTATTGAAGAATATATAAAAAAAAGAAGTGGTTATGGAACAACCGTTGGAAATGGTGGGTAGTGGTGCAATTTAGAGATGAGGCGGCCACATGGTGGGGATTACTTAATCAAAAGAAGTGTTCCAACCTACCTGATGAAGAATTTGAAAAATTACTTTTAGACAGATGGTCTCATGCCAGAAAACAAGATAAGGAGAAACATGTGGGGCTATTTCCTACTGGT
>APFE030812435.1:33419-54016 GCA_000404065.3 Pinus taeda | reverse complement strand
ACAGAAACATTAATTAGATGGTCAATAAAATTATGAACCATGATGTTTGGCCAAATTTGGTTATCTTCTTTAGGTGGTCAATAAAAGTATTGGCCATGATGTTTGGCCCAATCTGCTTCACCACTTTATAGGCGAACTTGGAGTTGTCTACCCAACATTCATTTCTTTTTTGGCAGGACCTTAGAATTTGAATAACAGAAAACCCATGAAATTACGTTATTCACGATTGATGCAACCCTATATTAAAGATTCGAATTCCCCATTATAGTCCAAGAGAGGGCAAGATTCTTCCCGTTTTCATATTAAAATAAGCTCTGAGAAAGGAGGCTTAACGACTACCTTATTCCACTCCAAATACAGCTTCTAAAAATTGAAGATGAAACTTGAAAATTTTGAACATTCCCAAAGTATGAAAGGCAAATTTGTTTAAGAAGTAAGGTTGATGGATTGGACTGGAGTAATGCCGTTTGGAGTATTTATAACAATTTAAATCGATTCTAAAAATTTCGTAAAATCCTCCACTAGAGCTATATTAAAATTTATACTATAAGATTTTCTTATTCGTTAAGTAACTGGGTTATAAAATTCCAAGCAAGCATTCATATAGCAGCAGTGAAGCCATCATAGCACTTCCGTGTTTTGAAATGGCAGAGGATATAATTCTTCCAAGTAGAGAAAACCTCGCATTCTGGTGCTTCTGGTTATTTGTAGTATTTTATTACCGTTATGGGATATCTGGAATGCGAGGAAGAGAAGTGATATCTGGATCCTAGGAGGAGTACTTGTTTTCAGCTCCATTATTATCCAACTTCTTTCTTATGCTGATTATTCACACATCAGTATATATTCAGGCGCCGCGTACGAGGAAGAAGAGGAAGTGGCCGTTTTTAAAAAATTGAGCTCGTGATTGATATTGGAATTGTAAGTTTAAGTGGATTGCGGATTCTTGCAATATTCCAAAATCCGATCAATGATTGAGAATATTCTGGGATCGGACCGACATGGATCTGCAATCAATGGCTAAGAAGCAGAAGGCTGATGATGTGTGTACTCATTGCCTATTTGCTTCCCGGAATGGCCCGTCCAGGCTCCAATGCTTGGTTCGATCTTTCAACCTTGACATTTACGATAGTCAGCAATATTTCCGCCGAGCGTCAGCTCCTTCAAGTAAATAAGCCGACAGAATCTCCTTCTCCTTCTCTTTCTCCTTCTTATTTGAAGTATTTATGGTTGAAAGGGTCTCATATAAACTGGTCCAAAGCGGACAGCGCTATTCTGTACGTAAGCATTGCAGAATTGATTTCGCTGATGATCTACGCCGCCCTGATGTGTAGAAGCACTCGGAAGATCATGTCTCAGAAGATTCCGTTAGCACTTTCCTGTTGCTGTAATTCCCCTGAAAAGCAACAATGTAAGAGCATTGAAGATCACGTTCTCAAATGTTGGATTGTAGTTCGTGCCTCGCGACCTGACCATGTCTTTGCAAGATCATTTTTCTGCCCGTTTGCCGGCTTTGTCGTCACATTCTGCGTTGTGGTGCCATTCATTAAGTGGGCTTACTTCCTTCCACATTACCAGAGTGCAACCCAGCTTGATCTTCTTGTTATTATTTGCAATCATCCTAATAGGTTGGATAGTCGTCCTAATCAGATGGTTCAAATCGGCTCCGCATTATTCATCATACACTGAATTTAACTATAATGTGGCATTGGCTTGGGATGATGTCATTTCAGATCTCTATGATTCGTTTGCACGTCAATGGTTAGGGGGGTTAGAGGACAAAAGAATTCAGGAGAAAAAAATTCGCCATAGACAGCAACTACAGGAGGAAAGAGTTTCTAAAGTGGTGAAGAAATACATAGTTGGGAGTCGGATCTCATGGATATTTGTAAGAATTTTTTTCTACCCTTTTAAGTGTAACATATCTTCATCAGGGACCGATCAATTTTCCAAGTATGAAGAGGTTTTGAAGATTATACTGCCAAGAGAAAAGGTAGACCAGTTGTGCAGATCCAATAAATGGGGTTTTGATAAAGTAAATAATCAATTAACAAAAGGCCATGAAAAGGGCAAAGCTGCTTCAGTTGAATTGATCGAATTGTTGAAACGCAGAGAAAGGGCCGGTCAGGATCAAACAGAAATATCTTTAGAAGCAGCAAAGGATTTCGAGCAAGTCGGCAGAACGTGTTGGAAGAAGATAGCTGTCTTATTGATCCGGTCTATGATCTACAGCTATTACGGCACTCATTCGAATTTTAATGCTGTTAAAAATGCTGTGCAATCATATATTCAAGCATGGGAATTCATGGACTTTTCTGAAGGTTTAGAAAAGAATGTGCAATTGGTAGGTCGGGAAGCTGATGCAAAATTTGATGATGTAGAAGACATTTGGAACAAGATTCAGTATCTACATAATCTCAGCCGTGATCAAGTGGATGAGGTAAACCAGCAAATCGAAGAGAAGAACAAGAAACCACTCAGAGATGAAATGGAGGGGCTTTTGCAGGGAGAGAGAGACTCTAACACAGCGCGGGGAAGAAGTCTGTGTTTGGATAATGTCCAGGAGAGCGAGCACTGGCTGAAGGTAGTCGAGAAAATTATCCACGGAGCGAACGCAATGGCTAACCTACAACGGCTACTGGCAAGAGTTCTCCTTCACTGTGTGGAAAAGGAGGTAAAAAGAGCCGTGATCGAAAAGTGCAATAAATGGGCAGAGGAGGGCAACGAGCACGATATATTTGATGTTGCTCTCTTAACTGCAAAGGCACAGGCAGTGCTGGATGGGTTATACATATTTAGTTAACGATGTGGCGGAGTATTCGAACGAGCGGAGTATCTGGTGACGTTCAAGGTCATCGGGTTATCAGATATTTAAAGTTTGATTTTGGAGTTGACTTTTTGGATTTTCTGTGACGTTCAACGTCATCGGTTTATCATATATTTAAAGTTTGATTTTGGAGTTGATTTTTTGGATTTTCTCCTTTGAAAAATTTTGATTTGTGTTATTTAAATTTGTTTTTTGATTTTATATATAAATTCAATTTTTATGTAATGTGATCTTACATTATATTTTTAGTATGTTTTTTTAGTGTGTTTTTGCACTTTACTAATTTAATGTTCATATTAATGTTCTATGTATGATGTTCTATACATAAGTGATTCGATGTTTCAAACATTTTCTCCATATTTTTTACACTTGCTCTATGGTGTAACACACAATTCGCCCATTATATCCATTAAAAAAAATTCAATAATAAATTACTAAAGAAATTTATTTATAAACTATTCTTTTTATATTAATTAACCACCTAAAATAGATAATATAGTGAACCTTAGTAGATAAAAGATAAAACTATTTACTTTAAAATAATAATCTGTTACATCCAAACAAGAATAACAACAAGAATACAAAGAGATTGGATGTTTCAAACATTTTCTCCATATTTTTTACACTTGTTCTATGGTGTAACACACAATTGGCCCATTATATCCATTAAAGAATTTTTCAATAATTAATTGTGAAAGACATTCATTTGTAAACTATTCTTTTTACATTAATTAACCACCTAAAATAGATAATATAGTGAACCTTAGTAGATAAAAGATAAAACTATTTACCTTAAAATAATCCATTACATCCAAAGAAGAATAACAAGAAGAATATAAAGAAAACCATTAAGGTAGAGTAACACCATCAATTACTCCTTATGGAAGAAAATAGTGCACAAGCCAAAATTGTTTCAATACAATTGTCAACATATCTCCTATAATGATACTTAGGTGTATATATGGATGCTTTCATGAAGCTAATGGTAAAGAAAATGGTAATGGGGATTGTAGGAATAGATACACATAAGAACACACAAACATTCCTAATATTATAGCCTCGGTTCTCTTCAAACCACCGTGCTTGCTTTCCAACTCAATTTTTTTAGGAACATGTACAATGCATCTTTCAGCAAGAGCACACACACACTTTGGAATGTGTGTGTGTTCTTGAGCATGAGTGTGTGCATACTTTAGAACACGTGCTGATTTGTAAGGTACCACAGATATTCAATTGGAATAATTCATCATATCAAATCTGATAAATTTCTAAAATGTTTAATGTGAAGGTTGATTTTGTTTTATATTTTAGATCCTTAATTATTGTCACTATGCTTAAATTAATGAAATAACTAAAATGCAAGAAATAGGAAATATAAATAAATACACACACTATTGATAATCAAAGAAATTTTTTTCCTAGGAAACATTTATAACAGAAAACCAAATTAGAAGGAGAGGGTTCTCTGCTCTCTTTTTTTGGTGTTGAAAAATTCAAGTACAAATAAAAATGTACTCCCTGTGGAGTTAGATGATACCTCTGCCCTGTCTGGCTAGTACAAAACATTAAAATCCCCTTCTTTAGTTTCTAACTATCCACTTCCAGTTACTCTACTCATCTATCCCATAATCCTCCTAGCATCTTGGAGTTTAATGTAACCTAATCCTTGGAGTACCATGTAGCTTTGCTTGTAAGTTTTCCTTTCAACCTAATATACTAAAGGCCATTATTCCCTTGTCTTGTAACTTCATACCTCTTTTGTAAAATTATGACCTCTATTAACTCTACTTGGTCATCTAGTGCTAAGTCCTCTTTGGAAGTCTCATAGAGTTTGATCCAACATGAAAGGCCATAGAGTTTGATATTTTTGACATTTACTATTGAGTAAATGCAAATGGATCGGAGTATACTAAGTGTGTCAGTAGTATCTCCCATTTTCTCCAATATTTCAAAAGGACCATCTAGAAAAGACTTAGTCTTCTTACCATGAACCTCTAGCCTCTCGTTGTTCAAGTATAACAATACTCTCTCCCACTCTAAATCACCCCTCTATCCTGTTTTGGTCATATTTGGCATGATATCTTTCTTGTGTCTTCTTCAACACCTTCTACACTTGTGAATGGATTTTCTGCAATTTCTTAATATTTTTTTCTTCTCTTAATGCATGTCTCATGATATTCTCGCTCACTCCTTGTTATCCATATACAACATCTAAGGGTGAAGGACGAAAATATCGTAAACAATTTTCAGATGGGGACATATAAGGAAAAATGTGGATTGATCTATTATAAGAGTGTTTTCTATAGAGTATACTTTCATCATAGGTCTTTATATGCTTCTCATTGTAACCCATCAAGAGATGCATCAAATTCCTATCGAATACTTCTATGTAGAAATATGTTCGTGGATGGAATATTGTAGACCTGTTTAAATTCATTTCCATTTTTTCCCACAATTACTCTAAAATGTGCTAAGAAATGTGGTTTCCCTTTCTACAATGATGTTCCTTTCTATCCCAAAGAGTGCCTAGACCTATTCACATATCAAGTTTACTACCTCTTTCCATTTTATTTCCTTTTTAAAGGGCATGAGAATTCAAATATTGTTCAACCTCTCAACTACCAATAAAGGTAGTCTTGTCCCTTATTATTGTTAAACTAAACCTCCCATAAAATAAAAGGAAATTCTTTCTAATAATGAGTGGGTATAGTTACTGGATGGTATAGACCCTATTTCCAACTACTAAGCCTATTGGTAGAATAAAGGATACATCCTTTAATAAATATTTCTACATTTTCTTGCATTCTAGGCTAGTACACATGCCTCTGTAAGTTGGACATTGTATTTTTAACACCAAAATGTCATACAACATTGGTGGTGTGAGCCTTTTTAATATGTTATGATCGCACTCCTTTAGGAACACAGTGATCAAAGTGGATATTGGTGGCCACCCACTTATTCCACTTGCATGCCCAACCATATGTTTCTTTTTAGTTTCCTCACTTCTATCATAACTTTTGATTTTTGGCATTTTTTTAGGTCCTGAACTTCTAGAGCCATTTTTTTGGGTCCTAAACTTCTGGAGACATGTTTTTTTTTTTTAACATGTCAAACTTGTAGCCCATAGGGTAAGGGCTTGGTAGGAAAATTTGTTTCCCTTGGATAGATATTTACAACGAGGTATCGTGTGCACCAAATGGAGATCATATGCCCAAATTACGACCTTGAGAAGTTGTCATTCCAACTGATCCCAATGGGGCCTAGAAAATTTTGGAACTTCATCTCCTAGGGTTGTTTTTTTTACGTTTAGGGATTTACATTGTTTGTCAATACTAAAAAGGCCCCTCAGACTCATCGTAACATAGTTTAGAAGGCATATAGTTGTCACATATCTTCTTATAGATAAACTACCCTCGCTCGAGCTAGTTTGTTTCTCTTATGCATGTAAATAGTTTTCAACAATTGAATTTTATTAATTGAAGTTTTGTTTCCATATATCTTCATTTTTTCATTTGAATCTATATTTCATTTCATTCCTTCTT
The DNA here is from genome assembly GCA_000404065.3 of Pinus taeda. Lineage (NCBI taxonomy): Eukaryota > Viridiplantae > Streptophyta > Pinopsida > Pinales > Pinaceae > Pinus > Pinus taeda. Next base: position 47,647 of record APFE030812435.1, on the reverse strand, counting down.
AAATTTGAATTTGTGGTATAAGAGCAGTCTACTCTCGTTTTTTGGTGCATGTCCCTAACGAGGTCGAGGTATAATGAGTTAGAACTTGAATTGTTTGAACACTTGCAAGACTGACCTCATTGACCCTGATGGCCTCCCATGGCAGAAGAAAATAAACATGAGTGAGCAAGAGATACTTTTAAAATACTACTCGAAGAAGCCATCGAGTAACAAAGGAATGAGATGATCGATAATTTTTCTGAGATCCTTTGACAAGTATCAACAGGAAAGGCATCTTCATCCAGTAGTCACTTTGGAGCACCCCCCTCTTTAAGGTAAAATTTAAATTTGACATCCCTATATTTGAAGTCCAAATAGACGCAAATGTCTAATATGTGGTTAAATCTACCCAAATGATAAATTTTGGTCCATAATTTTTCCGATAGGGAAAATATTATTTTTGCACTCCTCAAAGTTTCCTCCCATGTCAAGTACTAGTGGGAAACATACTTTGAGAAGAGGGATGAGGGAAAACCCTCACTATTTACAGTTTCACCCTCTTGGAATTCCTTCCAAGTTATCATCAAGGAACAATATTACCCTATTGGAAGTTATGAAGACAAGTACATAAAACACACCACACTACGGCAAGGAAGGGACCAACATGTGTCGGAGTTCACAAAAATTTTCCATACCTTATGCAAAAATTTGGGTATCAATGATTCTGAGTGGCATTTGATACTCAGGTATTATGGCTATCTGCACAAATACATCTAGGAAGAAATGGAGTTCCTTGGAATCTCCTCACTTGGCGTGAGTTACCAATATGTTGTGAGGATCAAGCATAAATTTAAACAAAAGAAGTGAGACTTTTGATCTACACATATAAAGTAGGGAAAAGGAATCTCTTAAACCATAAAACAAAGGACAGAGCCAAGGTCGAGAGACCCAGGACAACCCATCGAATCCGCAAGCAAATAATACCACCACAAAGATGGAGAAGGATATCGAGAAGTGGTGTGAGTTTTATAAGATCCCTACCCACAACACAAATGAGTGTCACGCTAAGCAGCCACTGGTGGCCAAGCTAAAAGCTTTAGAGTTAGATGCATGTTCCAACTCAGAGCTAGAACCTGATAAGGGTAGCAACAAGGTAAAGAAAATTATTGATGTAGAATTTAGTGTCTTCGTTGCCACCACCAAGGTCCAAAAAATTTAGCATGAAGATCCAAAGGAGGGGGAGCATCTCTTCGACTAAAAGGTGCATGTGAAGGGTTCTCCATTGCATTTCAATGTCGAAAGTGGGAGACAAAATAACCTCATCTCCATGGAGGTCGTTAAATGGTTGGGCCTAACAACCACACCACACTCGCAACCATACACCATTGAGTGGCTTCACAAAGGATGAGATCTTTGTGTTAGCGAACAATGACACCTTCCCTATAGTATCAAGCCCTTCATGAAGGAGGTGTCGTTTGATGTTGCTCATCTTGAAGTCTATGATGTTTTATTAGACCAACCATACTTGTGGAAGCATCATTCTATTTATGAGTCCAGACCTTGCATTAGTATTATTAATTTGGGTGGAAAACTATATAAGTCACTGAAGGTAGCCCCTCCTACCACCATTTCTTTGATCTCTGCTAAGAATATAGTAAGATCATCTCTGAGAATGGTTCCTCGACACAGCAGAAGCAGGTGGATAAGGTCATGGAAGAGTATAGGGACATTTTCTCCTCAACAACAAGGGTACCTTTGAACTTTTAGGTCAATCATTCAATTGATCTGACTCCTAGAGAACCCCTACCCAATGGGATGATATACCACTACTCACTTCTGGAAAGTGAAGAAATCAAATGGAAGATCTAGGATTTTCCACAAAAAGGGAACATATGACCAAATTCCTCACCTTATGGAAGCCCAATTATACTCGTAGAGAAGAAGAATGGGACCTGGAGACTCTGCGTTGATTATCATGCACTAATTAAAATCAGTGTCAGGAATATGCATCCAATCTCACAGATTGATGACCTTCTTAACCAGCTCAAGGGGGCCAAGTAATTCATCAAGATTGAATTGAAGTTTGGCTATCACCACGTTCCAATATGACCCACAAATGAATAGAATACTTCATTCAAATACAAGGAGGGCCTTTTTGAGTGGTTGGTCACGCCCTTTGGGTTGTTAAATGCCTCTACAACTTTTATGAGACTAATGGATAAAACTCATTCATGGTTGTATATCTTGATGACATTCTCTTCATCAGCAAGAGTTGGGAAGAGCACTTGCAACATATTCGATAGGTCCGTCAAACCCCACAACAACAAAAACTATGTGCCAACTTGGAGAAATGCATCTTTGGCATGAACCATATCTAATGCCTAGGTTACATCATTGATGATAAAGGTATGCATGTGGATCCGAATAAGATCTAATTCTTTTTGGATTGGCAAACCTCGACCACTCTAGGAGAGCTTCATAGCTTTTGGGCCTTGCCAATTTCTATCGAAGGTTTGTGTTGGAATTCTCTTATATCATTTGGCCTTTGAGTCAAGTTACTAAGGACAGAGTGAAAGAAAAAAAAACTATGGTTGATTCCCAATACTAGGTGTTTCTTGAGTTGAAGCATCATCATCATGAGATGCGTCCCTTCTATTTGGACACTCCCTGGCATAGTGACCAAAATTTTTGCAAATGAAGAATATTCCTTCCCTCCATTTTTGAATCTTGGTCTTCCTTTACTTTGCTTCTTTGAACCTTCATTGCTCTTTCTCTTGGCATGAGCAGAGAATGTGGTAGGATTATTCCTATTCGAAGGCATCTCTAATTTCATCATCCTTGTTTCTTCTTGAGAACATCTAGTCAGGAATTCTTCAAAACCTAGAATTTTATCATTATTGAGAATAGTAGTGTTGAACACATGTCATTCGGGAGGAAGACCTCCAAGGGAAATGAGAGTGGGCTCCCTTTCAGCAATAGCTTCACCATGGAAATAAGATTTTTTTTTATCTCGGTAATCCTCATGAAGTAGGATTCAATATCCTCACCTTCTCTCTTATTTATATCCTTCAACTTGTTCTTGAGGAAAATAATTTGATTTTCATTCCTAGATTTGAACATGCCAACCAACCTGTCATATATCTCCTTTGATGTATTCAAATCGGAGATGTAAGCAACTAAGTGCTTATGAATAGAATCCCTGATGATCTTCTTGGCTTTGACTTCACCCTTACTGTACTTTGTCTTAGCAGTAGCTGGTGAATTTGAAGGAGTTTCCAGAATCTTTCCCTGCACATAATCCATGACATGTTTCTCTTCAAAATTCAAATCAAGAGACATATTCCATGCATGGTAATCAGACCTGTCATGAAGATTATCATCAGACTTGAAGTAGGATGTGGAGGCCATTGAGACTTGTTCTTGATGAGTGATTGCTCCTCTTAGTGATTGCTCTTCACTCTTTCTTGGGCTTGGTCTTCACCTCAACTCTGATACCATGTTAATTTTAGGATAACAATGGTATGTTCTATTCTTAGAGAAATTTTACTTCAATTTTATTTATTAGCCCAATATCATATCTAGTATAGAAATCACATCAACGTGATAGTAAAATGTAGATAGAACATAAACAATAACAGTAGAAGACAAGACAACACAAGAGGACACACGATATGGCACTAGCAAGGGAAAAACCCCAATGTGGGGAAACCCTTGATCAATTCTTCTTATAATTTTTTAAAAGTTTGGCACACACAGAGAGAGAGAGAGAGAGAGAGAGAGAGAGAGAGAGAGTACAATTTACAATATTCACTTGCCCAAACTGATCAGTCAAAACAACAGAAATAGAAAGCCCTAACCAGAAATTCAATGTTGGTTAACAGGACTAAACTTGACCTCCAAAAAATCTCGATCAAACTTGGTCAGCTCGGCCTCCAATGGCAAGATAATGCAGCCCAAAACACTCCCAAAATAACGAATCAAATATGGTAAAAAGAAGTCAACATAGCAACTTGACTTAGGGCAGTCAATTCTAGGCAATGCAGGGGTCAAACTGCCTCAGTTTTTGTGCCCAGAACAGCGGCCTGCCCAAACAAAATTCTTCCTCACAAAAATGAAGACAAACAGGGTCAACACTGGTCAAAGTCAGCCTCTTGAAATTTTGGTCTCTTGAAATTTCGACCTCCTAAAATTTCGTCCTCCTAGAATTTCGGTTTCCTGAAATTTTGACCTCCTGAAATTTCGATCAAATTTGGTCAATACAGTAGCTAGAAAAGACAATATTCCTTTCACACATGTGGAGAGAGAGAAGCCCAAAAATCCGTACCTAATCAAGATGAAAAATAGAAAGATAATGAGATGAGATTCGAAAATGAGGAGGAGGCGCCTTATATTTATATGCAACGTTGAAGGTTCGAGGAGGCTAATTTGATGATTGGCCGACCTTGAAAATTTGTCCATAATTAAAGTAAATTCATAACTTCATTTGTACATGTCAGAATGGGATGGTCTTTAGATCAATCCTATACCTCTCGAAAAGAGGAATCCAAGAAAAATATCAGCTACCTCATAAGATTTGTCCAAAGTGATGTTTGGCCCTAGTTGCCAAATTTAACAAGGCCCTACCTCCGGTATGTCTTGATCAACCTATTGATGCTATAAAACATCAAAGATAATGCAAGATGATTTGGTGAATTTGCAGGCATTTGCATTATCTCTGTTGTGATCAATGTATGATAGGTCATAAGATCCTGTAATGTGATGTGAGTTTTAGCATCATCCCACAGAAGGATTGATGCTACACTCTGATCCTCAGCTTCAACCTACTGAGGGCATGTAAAATAGATCCCATGGGACTAGAATGTAAGGTTAATATCCAAAAGTGGTCTAGGGGACAAGGGCACATACCTAACACATTCTTTTTGCTGAATCCCCACATTAATCCATGCCCATAAGTGTCCATGATAAGAAAACTACAATACTCAATTACCAAATGACAAGGCATACCTTTAGGTTCGGGAGGCCCACCTTCAAACATATGGTATATGGGAGAGGGACCTCATGGTTGTCTTAGTGGTGGAGAATGGAACAATGAGCTAGCTGGTGGTTGTAAGGGGCTACTAGCTTCTAGCTGAGGACCATCTTGGAGAAAAAATTTCTCTTAGGGATATCACCCACATAATGGTGCGTAACAGTCCCGAACTACGGTATGTCTCAATCAACTTATTGATTTTATCTAACATTAAAGATAATGCAATATGAATTGGTGAATTGGTAGGGATATTCTTTATTTGTGTTGTGATCAATGTATGATAGGTCATAACATCCTTCAATGTGATGTGAGTTGTAGCATCATCCCACGGAGGGATCGATGCTGCACTCTGATCCTCAACTTCGGCTTGTTGGGGGCATGTGATTATAAGACCCTATGGTTTTAGTATTCCATTAGGTCTATAATATCAATCCCTTCGGTTTACTAATGTAAGGGTTCATATTCCTAGGGTTTAATACTAAAACGACAAGAGATTATGAACCAAGGGAAATAATATTAACCCAAGGAATAATAAGCCCAAGTTATTAACAATAAAAACCCAAGGAATTATTAACCAAGGGGAATAATATTAAACCCCATGGATTAATATTTGAAACCCAGGGTATATAAACCCTAAAATAAACATGGTCGACCACGGTTGACAATGGTTGATTTTAAACCATGGTTAACCATGTTTAACCATGTCAACCATGGTCAACCATGGTTGACCATGATTGATTTCAAATCGAGAGATTCTTTGTCACAATGCGACAATGGACCATGGTTGACCATGGTTAATTCTCATGTTAACAAAATATTTGTCATAATGTGACGTTGGACCATGGTTTACCATGATTAAATTTATAAAAAATGGTAGAGAATGGTTGACCATGGTTGACCATGGTTGACCATAGTTTACCATGATTGATATTATAAACCCAAGGGAATAATAAACCCTAGGGATCAATAGTAAAAACCCAAAGGACTATAAAACTAAGGGAATAAAATTAAACCCTAGGAATATGAAGCCTTAGATAAATAAACCCAAGGGATTTATATTATAAACCCAAGGGATAAAAATTATAAACGCAAGGTATATAAACCCTAATATACATATTATAAACACTATAATAAACAAGGTTGAGCATGGTTGAGCATCGTTAATTTCCATATTGAGACAATCCTTGTCGCAATGTGATGTTGGACCATGGTTTACCATGATTGAATTTCATATCAAAACAATATTTGTCACAACACAATGTTGGATCATGGTTGACCATGGTTGATTTCCATATTGAGACAACCTTTGTCAAAATGTGACATTCAACCGTGGTTGGCTATGGTTGACCATGGTTGACCATGATTAATATTGTAAACCAAACGGAATAATAAATTGAAGGGACTAATATTATAAACCCAAGGGATTAATATTGAAACCCCAAGAGATTATGAATCCAAGGGAACAATATTAAACCAAAGGGATAAATATTATAAACCCAAGGTATATAAACCCTAAGATAAATATTATAAACATTAAAATAAACATGCTTGACCATTGTTGATTTTCATGTTGAGACAATCCTTATTACAATGCGACATTGGACCATGGTTGATTTTCATATCGAGACGATCTTTTTCACAATTCGACATTGGACCATGGTTGATCATGATTGATTTTCATATCGAGAAAATATTTGTCACAATGTGACGTTTGACCATAGTTCAGCATTATTGTCCATGATTTTCATATGGAGACAATTTTTGTCGCAATGAGACATTCGATTATGGTTGACCATGGCTGGTTATGATTGCCCCTGATTAACCATGGTTAATATTATAAACCCAAGGGAATAATAAACCCAAGGGATCGATATTATAAACCCAAGGGATCAATAGTATAAACCCAAGGGATTAATACTAAAACCCAAAGGGATTATGGACCAAAGGGAATAATATTAAACTCAAGGGACAAATATTAAAAACCCAAGGTATATAAACCCTAAGAAAAATATTATAAACACATGGCTTATTTTCATATTTAACCATGGTTAACCATGATTGATTTACATATCAAGACAACATTTCTCATAATGCGACATTAAATCATGGTTGAATATGGTTAATTTTCATATTGAGACAACCTTTGTCACAATGCAGTGCTCGACAATGGAAACCCTGGTTCATTTTCATATCGAGACATTTTTTGTCACAATGCGACATTCGAGACCATGGTTGATTTACATATCGAGACAATCTTTGTCACAATGTGACATTCGACCATGGTTGACCATGGTTGATTTTCATATCGAGACAATCTTTGTCAAAATGTGACATTCGACCATGGTTGACCATGTTACATTCTATAAAACATGGTTGACCATGATCAACCTTAGCTGACCATGATTGTCCATGACTGTCCATGATTTTCACATGGAGGCAAACTTTGTGATAATGTGATATTCGACCATGGTTGACCATGACTAGATATGATTGACCATGATTAATATTATAAACCCAAGGGAATAATAAACCCAAGGGATTAATATTAAAACCCCAAGGGATTATGAACCCAAGGAGATAATATTAACCCCAAGGGACAAACATTATAAACCCAGGTATATAAACCCTAAGATAAATATTATAAACACATGGTTGACCATGGTTTATTTTCATATTCAGACAATTCATCACAATACGACGTTAGACCATGGTTGACAATAGTTTATTTACATATCGAGACAATTTTTTTAACAATGCGATGTTAGACCATGGTTGACCATGGTTGATTTTTCATATCGAGACAATATTTGTCACAATGCGACATTAGACCATGGTTGACAATGGTTAATTTTCATATCGAGACAATCTTTGTCACAATGCGACATTGGACCATGGTTGATCATGGTTAATTTTCCTATTGAGACAATATTTGTCACAATGTGACATTCGACTATGGTTAACCATGATTGTCCATGATTTTCATATGGAGACAATTTTTGTCATAATGTGACATTTAACCATGGTTGACCATGGTTGGTTATGATTTACCATGATTAACCATGAGCGATATTATAAATCGAAGAGAATAATAAACCCAAGGGATCGATATTATAAACCCAAGGGAATAATAAACCTAAGGGATTAATACTAAAACCCTAAGCGATTATGAACCCAAGGGAGTAATATTAAACCCAAGGGACAAATATTATACACCCAAGGCATATAAACCCTAAGATAAATACTAAAAACACTAAAATAAACATGGTTGACCATGATTGATTTTCATATTGAGACAATCCTTATCACATTGGGATGTTGGACCATGCTTGACGATTGTTGACCATGGTTGATTTACATATCAAGATAATCTTTGGGACAATGTGACATTCGACCACAGTTGATTTTCATATAGAGACAATCTTTGTCACAATGTGATGTTCAATGATGGTTGACCATAATTGACCATGTTTTATTCTATAAAATATGGTTGACCATGATTATCTATGATTTTAATGTGGAGATAAAAAAAATGAATCTTAAATTATAAAATAAAATCAAAAAGAAAACAAGAAAATGTCATTTATCATTAAACCTAATCCTATAAACTCTATTTTAATTTAATCTAAATTTTAGATTAAATACAACCACATTAATAATGTTAAACACCACATTATAAAATTGTAAGACTAAAATATTTTACACTACATTTATAATATTTAACATTTTACCACATTTATAATATTTTAGATATTTTTAAGCAAATAATTACTTTTATGGTTAAACTTAAGACCATAAACTTTATTTTAATTTAATCTAAAATTTATTTTAACTCTCCTGAACAAGTTTTTTAAATGTCCATTCTGATTTTATACAATACATTAGTAACCTTCCATACAATTACATTAGTAACCTTCATTTTTTTAAAATGGGTTAGTACCTTGTATTTAATTGTTAATTATTAATATTATAATTTTTTTATTTTAATATTAATATTAGTTATTAATAATTAATAAAAATAAATATTTTTTCATGGTTTAAACCATTAAACCATCCTAACACCATGAATAGTAATATGCCTTAATAATAATAAAAAAACTATAAAATAAGCTATATTATAACTAAAATAACACTCGAACTAAAGTATTTCAAACAAAAGTTAACCTAAAGTAAAACCAACGTAATTGCGAAGCCTAAATTAAATATTTAGCAATATCTCGAAAGTGATTGGACTCCAATTTGGTCAATGGCATGATACCATTTAGCCCTTATCTTAAATAAACCCCTTTTATTTTTGTTTTTTCAGTGTATCCATGAGAGAATTATCATTCACGTCACCAAAAAATAACAAATTTTGCGATCTGATTCACCATTTCAAATGGGCCGGCAACACTCGTGAATTATATGGTAGAAATTGTAATTACTCTTGCATTTGGAGTCGGCTAAACATAGAGAGTGAGTTAATTGATTGAGTGACTGAGTGTTTGAGTGTTAAGTCAAGTCTAGTTAAGTGATAGACCACTTTTAGTGTGTGGTTGAATGTGGTTGCATGTCAAGATATTTTAGGCAAAGTCGCTAGTTGTAAAAGGATAAATACCATTTACGAGGTTCATTGTAAGTATTATGTTTTGTGTGATCAATACAAGCGCTGCAGCTCGTGTTTTGTGTATAAATTTATGTTGTCTCTTCTGCCTTTCCTACATTATATTCTATAGGTTTTCTAACTCAAAGATCCAATTGTGAAAAGTTTCCTTCGAAATTGCAACGCTTATCCTCTTTAGAGTTTTTATTTTTTTTAAATAATTTCTTCCAAGAATTCAAACTCGAACAAACCTCTTCAGATTCAGTATTAGCCTCAACGATCTTTCCATGCGGTGACGCACTTAATAACTATATTCAGATGAATTGCGCTGACATTACAACAAAACAAAACGTTTTGAGAATTCGAACTCTAACTACCAAAACCCAACTATTTACCTAAGTATGGTAGTAGTAACCATTACTCCTCTAACCATAGCTAGTGAGGAAACCCCAAACGCCAAGATAAATGGGATTGTGAGCTCTTCAAAATTAGCTCTCTATTAAAAATCCCTGCACTCAAATTTTATTGCTTCTTTTGTTGGCATTGTTCCTTCTCCATTTCTTATAATACATTGCTCACTTTCACAGCTGAGTTCTGCACAATACGTCCAGCGCAAGTCAGTGTATACTTAATAGTACATTTGCATTATTTAATATACCACATGAAATTTCCGCATGCATGTGGATTATAAGCCCAACATTAAAACAAATTGTTCACTCTAAAACGAGTGGAATACTGTTGGAGTGAGGATTGAACCGAAGCTGATTCAACTCCATTTATTTTCAAGCACTACAGAGGGTTGTCAAGGATTATCTTTTCATAGTTATTTTGATGTCACAATCCTGGATTCAAATGTCGAATTGAACCTGTGAATAACACCAATTGGTAATATAACCAATAGATCATGATAAATTGACCAATACATTGAAAGCACAAAAGGCGTTGGATATTTACTGATTCTCAACCTTCAATGAAGGTAAATAAAACTATTCCATTCCAATTACTAAACACTACCTAGGCTACACTCGCAGTGTTGACAACTAACCAAGCAACTTACAAGACATCCATTTCTCCGGTAAAATCTGCAAGATTTGACGAAGCATTCCTGTGAAACATTTTAATCCAACCCTGCTCAAATGATCAAGAGTGGTCAGAAGGTGAATTGAGCCTTCCTACCGACCAACATCGGCTCGAAGTTTGCTCGCCAGAAAGCTCTACCCACCACAACTGCTAATACCACAAAACGTTGACAAAAATTGTTTTGTATCTGCACTCATTTCTCAAATGGCGGATGAATGAATGGATTGGAACATATAGCGGGTAAATTATTTGTAATGTGACATTGTTCATTGAAACATAATTGGCACGATTCGGAGAATGGAAATGCTTCAGGTCGGGCGATATGAATAATGTCTCGAAGGAATATAGTGATCCAGGTGGATATTCGTGGCCACCTGCCAAGTCCACTTGGAACCCCATAATTTTTTCTTTCAGCTTTTCAATTTCCTTAATTGTAACACAATTTACTATTTTTAGCAGTTTTTCAGGTCCTGAACTTCCAGAGCAATTTTGAGGCCCTACATGACGTTTTTTGAGAAAACTGGGAGCAACATGGGTCCATGGACCGATGTTGCTAATTACAAATTTGTAGTTCTCATATAGATATTTTTAACGAGATATTGTGCGCATCAAACAGAGATCATATGCCAAAGTTATGACCCCGGGAAGTTGATGTACTAATTTATCTAAACGGGGCCCACAGTTTGGTGTTTCATCTTCTAGGGTTAGGTTTTTGGATGTTTAGCGTTTTCCATTGTTTCTCAACAATAAATAGGCCTTCGAGCCTCATTGTAAGACAATTTAGAGGCATGTAGCCGCCACATCTCTTCTCAAGAGATAAGCACTCATCGCCGCTAGTTGGTTTATTTCCATTTGTTGTTGTAACATATTTCAGTATTTATCATTGATGAAAATGAAGTGATTATTTTCGCTGCATCCGTGTATATATTTATCAAGTGTAATTGTTTGCGTTCCTTGTTTAAAATCTGATCAGTGGTATTCTAAGAGCATTCTGCTTTTTTCTTTGTTTTCCTTTGCATTCCCCAATGAGGTGGGATATAGCAGGATTGAGGGGTTTGAACTGGTTGAAACTTGCAAGACTAGCCTCCGCGCAAAATCCAAGGCCTCCATGGAGGATGGAAAAGAAAAATGAGGGGGTGGTAGATCCAATGAAAATCTTGCTCGAAGAAGCCCTCGATCAACAAAGGAATGCGATGATGGACAACTTTGCCAAGATCCTTCAGTGACTACCCAGAGGCAACGCATCAACTTCCAACAGCTACTCTGGAAATGCCACACTGTTTAAGGTACAAGTTAGTTTTGAAATCCCCATATTCAAGGGTCATATAAACGCAGATATCATCGATAAATGGTTAAATCTACAAGATGGTTATTTTTTTGTTCATGATTTTTCTAGTCAAGAAAAGATTATTTTCGCTCTTCTCAAAGCAGCCCCCCACGTCAAGGACTGGTGGGAAACATACTGCGAGCAAAAGGATGAAAGTACATGCTCACTATTTTTAGCCGCATCCACTTAGGATTCATTCCGGAATGCCATCAAGGAGTAGTACTACCCTGTTGGAAGCTATGAGGATCAATACATAAATTGGACCACACTACGGTAAGGGAGGGACCAAGACGTGCTAGAGTTTACCAATATTTTCCATACCCTTCGCACGAAGTTGGGTATCAAGGATTCAGAGCAGCATTTGGTACTCAAATACTGCTGCTGCCTGCAAAAGCGTATCCAGGAAGAAATAGAATTCCTGAACATCCCCTCACTCAGCACGGTATGCCGTCAAGGTCAAGAAAAAGTTTAAACAGAAGAAGCAAGACTTTGGATTTGCGAATCCGAAGAAAGGGAAAGGTGCCCCCAAATTGCATAACAAAGGACAAAGCCAAGGCAAGGCGGCCGATGACAACCCACCAAAGCTATAACCAACGAACAATGTCGTGAAGCCGAAAAAGGACACAGGAAGGTGGTGTGAGTTCCATAAGAGCTCCACTCACAACACAAGTGAGTGTGGGGCCAAGCAGTCACTGGTGGCCGAGCTAAAGGTTTCAGAATCAGATGCATGTTCCAACTCTGAGTCAGAACCTGACAAGGGGAATGACAGAGGGAAGTATATTATCGATGTGGAGCCCAACGCCAGTGTTGCCACCACGAAGATACAGAAGGAGGAACCCGAAGATCCAGAGGAGGAGGAGCGTCTCTTCCACTCCCATATGTGGGTAAAGGGCTCCTCGCTATAGTTCATTGTCGAAAGTGGGAGCCAATAGAACCTCATTTCAACAAAGGTCGTCAAATAGCTGGGCTTACCGAAGACAACACATCCACAACCGTACACCATTGGGTGGCTTCACCAAGGACAGGATCTTCGCATGAGCCAACAGTGTCGCCTTCCATCCAACATCAAGCCCTTTATGGATGAGGTATTGTGTGACATTGTTCCCCTTGAAGTTTGTGATGTATTATTAGGGCAACCATACTTGTGGAAGCGACATGTTGTGTATGAATCAAGGCCCTGTGTTGTTATTGTTACTTTGGGAAATAAGTTGTAAAAGATACCAGAGGTAGTACTGCCTACCGCCATATCTTTGTTTACTGCAAAACAATGCAGTAAGCTCATTTCCAAAACTATGAATTTTTTTCCTGATGATACACCCTCAATGAAAGAAGAAGACGGTGGCCACGAACTCTAGATAGGGCCCTCTGCACGACAACTACAGATGGACAAGGTCGTGGAGGAGTAAGAGGACATCTTCACCTCCCCCACAAGGGTTCCTCTGCACTGTCAAGTCAAGCACTCCATCGATCTGACCCCAAGTGCGCCGCTACCCAATGGACCAATCTATCGGTGCTCCGTTCTGGAGAACGATGAAATCAAGAGGCAGACTTAGGAGCTACTACAGAAAGGTCACCTATGTCTGAGTTCATCACCTAGTGGAAGCCCGATTGTGTTGATACAAAAGAAGGATGGGACTTGGAGACTCTGTATTCACTATCGGGCAATGAACAAGATCACCGTCCGTAATAGGTACCGGATCCCACAAATTGATGACCTCTTAGACCAATTGAAGGGGGGGAAATATTTCAGCAAGATCGATTTGAAGTCAGGATATCACCAGGTACCAATCGAACCCTCCGATGTGTGGAAGACTACCTTCAAATCCAAGGAGGGCCTTTTCAAATGGTTGGTTATGCCTTTCGGATTGACGAATGCCCCTGTAACCTTCATGAGGCTAATGGATGACATCTTGCGGCCCTTCACCAACTCATTTGTAGTGGTATACTTGGATGACATCTTGATCTCCAGCCAGAGTTGGGAAGAACACCTCCACCACATCCAACAGGTTCTCCAAACACTGTGGAAACACAAGTCATGTGCCAATTTGGAGAAATGCACTTTTGGCATGACCCAAATTCAATATCTGGGATACATTATTGATGAACAGGGGGTGCATGTGGATCCAACCAAGATCCAAGTCATTCGGGATTGGCCATCTCCAACCACTCTGACAGAGCTCCGCAACTTTCTAGATCTTGCCAACTTCTACCACAGGTTCGTGTTGGAATTTTCT
>APFE030812435.1:0-18141 GCA_000404065.3 Pinus taeda | reverse complement strand
TAAGGAATCACAATATAACCCAGCCGACCTAACAATAATAATATAAAGCCACAAAAATAACAATAGAGGGATTCTATGGGGCACAATAATAACAATATGGCGACAATAGGGGCACAACAATATTAATAATGGGTACAACTACCATAGTAATGGGGTAATCACTAGTATTATAGGGACCCAACAAAATGACTGTGTTTTTGTGGTCATCGACAGATTCTTAAAGATGGCCATTCTGGCAGCCTACAAGAAGAATATCATAGCAGAAGCCACTGCTAAACTCTTCTTTGAACGAGTGTGGGTAAACTTTGGGATCCCACAGTCGTTCATCCCAAATCAGGACAATAGGTTCCTCAGTAAATTTTGGTCCAGTCTCTAGTCGATGCTGGACACCAAGCTCACTAAGTCCACAACTTTCTATCCCCAAACGGATGGCCAGACAGAGGTCATCAACAAGATGATCATACATATTCTGCGTGTGTACAACTCAAAGCATCCACGTACATGGGATGAGAGCCTTTCCTATGTCCACCATAGCTGTAACCGAGCTCTCCACAGCTTGACTGACCAAAACCCTTTTCAGGTGGGCTTGGGATTCCATCCACCATGTCCGATTGATGTGGCCATCCCATTTGCAGCTACTCAGGTAGATTTGGCTCATGTCCAGTTGGAGGCTGATAAGGCAAACAACTTCATTGATCACATCCAACATATCGCTAGCAGGTCGATGACATTCTAGAGAAATCAAATGCCAAGTACAAGTAGCAACATGATCAACATAGAGTGACACAAAAGTTTTGGGTGGGTGACAAAGTTTGTTTGCATTTGCATAAGGAATGCCTTACCGGAGCCTATCGTAAATTCAAACCACTCTGATATGGTCCTTACACCATTACTGAGGCTGTGGGCGATAATGCATATGAGCTCAGCATTCCCCCATTGCTTGGCTTGCACCCACTGTTTAATGTGGATCACCTTCAACCATACCTCCCACCATTGTTGGACACATTAGACATTGCAGAACAACTCACACCTATAGAGTTAAATCCAGATTGCATGGATCAAGCCACAACTAATCGCATCATGGACACACAGATCAAGAACACTCACCAGCATAAGATCCAACTGTATCGAGTTGTTAAAGCAGGCCAACTCCTTCACTAGGGAAAGTGGCTCACCAGAGACCAAGTTCAGCAGAAGTTTCCTCATCTCATGGAGGAACTCAACGCAATGGGGACCATTGCTTCCTAAGGGGGGAGGAATGATTCAGGTGGATATTGGTGGCCACCCACCAATTCCACTTGGACCCCCAATATTGTTTCTTTCAGTTTTTCAGTTTCGTTAATTGTAGCATAGTTTAGTATTTTTTAGGAGTTTTTCGGGTCATAAACTTCTGGAGCCGTTTTGAAGCCCTAAACGATGTTTTTTTGGAAACATACCACCAAAAATTTTATACCTAAAATCATCTTTCTCATCATAGACCTTGAAGAGATCTTTCCAACAGGTTATCATGCGCGTCAAACAGAGAAAATATGACCAAGTCGTGACCCTGGGAAGTTGTCCATCCAACTCACCCCAACGAGGTCCATAAAATCTTGGTGTTGCATATCCTCGAGTTAGGGTTTTGGTTGTTCAGGGTTTGCTCTTATTGTTCAATAATAAAAAGGCCCTTGAGCCTCACTGTAATGCAGTTCAGAGGCATGTAGCCACCACCTCTTCTCAGAGATATTCTACCATCACCCGAGCTAGTCTTATTTCCATTCTGTTTGTAAGCATATTTCAGTATTTGATATTAATGAAATGAAGTGTTATTTCTACTGCATCTTTGTATTTATGGTTATATATGTAATTTGTGGCATTCCTATTTAAAACCGGATCAGTATGAAATGTGAATATGAATTGTTGTCCCTTCCCCCCAGCTAAAGGTGTTTTTCTGTTTATGAAAATATGAGAAAGGGAGTGTGTTAGAAAATTATATATTACGGAGCAATGGAACACATAAAATATTGTAGAAATATAAACACAGAAAACGCATAAAACAAGAGAGACACAGATATACGTGTGTCACCCAGTTTGGGTTACGTCCACAGAGAAACAACCAGTCCTTCCTTTTATATTATCCAACAAACTGAAGAGATACAACCTACAGCAGATCCGTTTTAACACCCTCTTCACTGTCAATCTCCTCTCTCTTGCTCACTCAGAATACAGATCCACATAGACTCAATACAATTCCCTCCCAATGAACGGCCCAGATTGACTAGAAATTACTATACTTTTACAAGGCAATTTTACATCAATTCTTAGCTTCGAGGGCGCTGCCCCCGAAACCCCCCGCCAGGGGGGGGGGGCTCCCCAAAGGTCGCAGTCGTCCCCCCCCGGCAGCGAATAGTTTACGGGCGGCGTTGCTGCCCCATTTCAAACTAGGGTCAATTGTGGCAATACCTTTGAATACAGAAGATAATCAGGCTCCACACCCAATAGAGTGTAAATGAGGAATTTTCCAAAATTACAATTTTAGCACTTTAAGGAATTGCATGACTTAAAATTAGAAAACAACATACCCTCACTTACTTTCAATGTGGATGAGTTGTGTATACTGAAGAGTGTGGTTACTGATGTTGTAGGATCATGGAGTATGTAAACAAAGGAATTTGGATCTTCTTCTGTGTTCTCTTTGTTGATGACAAGGTTTGAATCTTTATTGGTGTTATGACAAATTAAGCTGCCGCAAACTATTGAAATGATGTAGTCTTCAATCGTTACAAAACTGATACTACAATTCTAGTCATGTGAATAAATGTGTCGATGTCGAGCATGAAGAGAATTCATTGGATTACTGACCATTGATGAATTTTGTTCACCAAGCGAGACAACTCACCATTAATGTCAATGAGTGCCAAGGTAACTAAGACATCTTGTGAAGGGAGAATAAATGAGCTGATGTTGAGCCACTTGTAAGATCCAACGATCAAGGGACATTTATGTATTCCCATGATTGCTAGCGAGAGAGCCTGTCATTAAGGCATACAAACCTCAAGGTACTACCAAGGACTCTAACCTTGAACCTAGATAATGTGCTGATGTCGATAGGCCAAGACTTGTTAGAAGGGAAGCCTTAAGGAATCCTCCATCATCTAACGCAAACATGAAACAATGATTTTGAAAGACTATGAATGAAAAAGTTTTGCAGTGGATCAAGGTTTATTTGAAAACTGGAAAGCAAATGTAATGAATCAACTTTGTAGAGGAGATGAATGTTTTATTGCTCGGTTATAGGTTAGTGAAAGAGAGGCAGGAAAGTATAATGACTATGAAGGAAAATGAATAGTGGATGAAGGTTTTATTTGTAAACATGAAAAGGAAAATGGAATGAAAATTTTATTGACTAAAGAAGTGGGAATGCAATGAAGGTTTTATTTACTGAAAAAGGAGGAATGCAATGGTGAGACTGACATATGAAAGCTTTCAAGCGATGAATCTGATTTGACACGATGTGCTCATGCATGGATGTTTCATCTTTGATGTTGCTTTGATCATGTTTTTGTGAAATAAATGTGGTCTTTGAGAGAGACACTCTTTGGTTATGGTCATCTATTCTTCCTCATAGAACCTACAAAAAAACTAGTACTTTTTCTACAATGGAATGTAATATTATCAAAAGAGAGAGGTGATAAATCTCTCTATTAATGAAATTTAAACAAAAAAAACTGAGAAATGGTACTAATAAAATAAATTCACAAAAGGAAACCAAATGAATTTTTACCTATATCGAAACTAGTTCCTTAGGTTACCTGTTGTGTCTTGTTAGCAATTTATTCATTCATTTTCTGTTTCAAACTCTGATTATAGATTTCTCATTATGTAGATCTTATCGAGATCCTTCCAACGATTCCTGAATTGTCAAAATCCGAAGTCGTATTAGAAAGTTAGGCTGATTTGAAATTTGGGTGAAACAATGAATATTGTCATGAGGTTTCTCAGTTGCAGGATTGTGCCCTTCTTGCATCTAAAAATCCTGTCAATCTTCTTCCGTTGAGTAATGACATAAAATTTTCCTGTTTTTGATGTTGTTGGCTTCTGTACCTGCAAGAATCAAAGAAACATGATCATATAAAAATACCTTATGAATCAAAAATTCATGTCTACAGGATTCAATCTTCCATCTACAGCATTCTCTTCAAGACATTTTGCAAAACAATAATCCTGTAGATGAAGCACCCTTTTCATTCTTCTCCTTGATCCATTTACAGTGTTGAAAAATGAGCTGGAAAATGGAGAGTGACTGTGTAATAGTGATGTCGCAGTGGGTGACATGGAAAATGGATCATGTGACATGTTGACTATTTGAATGATGATGTGGCGATGAATGTGCAATATTGGCCAATGTTGTGTTGTCATGTGGTGGCAAAATTGTTGTTTAATTAATGTTGTGTAAAAATTGTAGAATAATTAACAAATTCTAATCCCAACAAGATTTGAACTCATGACCTCCATTATGCAATTTGAATGACTTACCAATAGATCACAAGTCACATATATGAATTTTAATGGAGTTTTGGAAATTGTAATTATTCTAAATATGAAAATTGAAACAACAACTTGAAAAGTGGCCAATCTAAATCCAAGATTTTTAGGAAAATATGATTCCAAAATATTTGTCAAATCATTTTTCATATCTTTGAATCCATCATTTCCAAGATTTTTAGGAAAATGGGATTCCAAAATATTTGCCAAATTATTTTTCATATCTTTTGGACTCATCTGTTTTGCCCAAACAGTGGATTATTTTAACCAATTTTTATTCTATAAAAGCTTGAGAAATGTTTATGATTTATATATATGTGTGTGTGTGTGTGTGTGTGTGTTCTAGGTTGTAAGCATGGAGAAAATATCATTTCTGAAAATTTCTGCGGTAAGATTTCTTTTTTTAAGTTAATATTTTTTTCTGTTATTTAATTATTAATTTTTTTTTATCAATTTAAAAAAAGAAAAATATCGATTGTTTTTTTTTTCTCTACAGCTTGGCAACACTACTAGGTGGCTGACCATGGCTCTGTGGCAGTGGGATGGTCGTGGCCTTAAACCGTTTTTTTTCACCCAAACCTGCAAATAAGGCTCCAGAGAACCCTGAAAATCTATCAAATGGTTACGAATTTTGAGAAAATCTCCCCTACTGAAACATAATCCACCCCATTCTGAGAAAAAACCATGCTTTAGATTTTTGAGATTCATTTTCATTTGGCCACAAAATGAGTTTTAAAAATGACGTTTTTAACCTCTACTTATTTGGCCTCTGCTTAGGTAACTGCTGGATGAAATTCTTTTTTTATTTTTATTTTCAAAATCAGGAGAATGCACAACTATCTTTCATTTTTTCGAAAATCACACATAACATTTCAATGATTCTTTTCGTTGGCTTCCAAGACTTTTTTTTATTTGTTTAGATTTGATTTATTCTCATTTTTGTTTTTGTGTTTTTATTTATTTTTATTATTTTTTGTTTCTTTTAATGTTGTTTTGGTTTTGTGTTTTAAATTATTTTATTTTTTTTATTTCAAATTTGTTTAAATAAGCAAATCTCTTTTCTTTTTTTTCTTTTTTTAATTTACACGTGTTCCATTCACTTTTAATATATAAATAGAAACATTAAAAAAATTTATGTTCCATTTAAAATTTTAATGAAACATTTAAAAAAAATTATGTTCCGTTCTAAAGTTTTAATATATATATATATATATATATATATATATATATATATTATATATATATTTAATAAAAGAAACAAATAATGAAAGAGAAGACATTTTGTTTTTTAATAAAAGATATACCAACATGAAAATTCCTTTTCTAATCCTTTAGGTCACACAAAGCACAGGAGGGAAGTATACTCAAGTTTTTATTAGTTGATTCCTCTCTTTTAAAAATTTGGATACAAAACATAAAATGAAAAGAATTGATGTCTTACTTGAAACTATCATTCTTCCGTCTTTAGTTGTGCTCCTCGTTCACAATTGTTTGTTTTATTGCAATTTTCCTGCCAAGGGTTAATAAATTGGTGGCTCTTACTACACCACAAAATTGCAAATTTATTCTAAAAATCACAAAATCGTGTTTTTATTTGTTAGTCCTATTCTATTGAAAAAGAAATAAAACAGTCTTTTAAGTCCTATTCCATTGAAAATAAATAAAACCGTCTTAAGTGTAAGAGATTTCCAATGCATCCATTTGCGTAACATAATCATTAGTAAATTCATTTTCATGTTTAAAATATACTCTTTGATATGTACCAGTGTATGAGAGACCAATTGCCTTGATTTGAATAACGTCAGAAGATACTAAAAAATGGAATCCTGAGATCCGATAACTGTCTTAAACAAAGATTCAATGTAATCTTGTCTTCCTTGGTTTTATTATATCATGCCATGCAAGTCTTCAGAGGTATGATCTTCATTCATAGAATCGGGTGATAGACCTGCATGAAACTCAGGTTTCAACAAATTCTCTTCTTTAACATGCATCCATGATTCTTGGAAGTTACCTAAATATTTTTCCTCTTCTAATTGTTATTCTTCAATTGCAAATGGTGCTTTATTTTGTAGTACCTCAACATTATGAGATGATTGAGGTGTTTTATTGTTGGGGATTCCAAATGGTTGTGCAGGTAGTGGAGTGGAAATGGATCTTTGGGGTACTTGTGCAGATGGTAATGGTTGAATTGAGGTCAAATGAGCATGAAATGGATGTTGTGGTGAAGGTGAATAGTATGAATAACATTGATCTTGGGATTGAGGATAGTGAGGAAAAGATTGAGGATAAAGTGGATTTCTCCTGTGAGGTCCTTGCCAACCTTGTTTCCAAGATTGGTTTTGAGGTTGGGATTGAGATGACCAAGGTTGCCAAGGCAAGGGTGTTTTCCAATTACTTTGAGATTGTTGTGCATAACTTTGAAATTGTGCACAAGGATATTGCATCATACTAGGTTGACGAAGTTGCCATGATCTTTTTGGAGCCCCATAACAAGATTGTTCTAATGTTTGATTTTCTCCTTGTTAAACTGCCTTTAACCCTGGTAATGATGGACAATCTTTAGTAGTATGTGATCCTAAACAAATTCATATATTTTAATGTTATCAAGTGGACATTCATGCAAAGCATGTTTCTTTTTGCATTTAGGGAAAAACATAAATGAAGCAACATTCTCAACTGTTTACTTGTTTTCCATTCTTAGCATATCAATTTTTTCTTTTAAATTACCAAAAATGTCTAGAAAATTGTTAAGTTCAATTTGGCTTACCAATACTGATGTCGACTTACCTACTCTTTCCATAACAGGATCTTGAGGGGATCTTGCATATGTTGCTTTTCCTCTTGATATGTTCTTACACAATTCACAAATCTCTTGAAATGACAATTGTGCAACATCTCCTTTTCCGACTAGGTTAAGAAGATCAATCCATTCATCCCTTATAGGAGATTTTTTAATATGGCTAATTCTAAATTATGCATTTTAGCTCTTTTGACATGATATGTAAATCTCTCCACTAAATCTTCTAAGCTTTCATCCTCTTGTTGGTTCATCTTCAAGACTTGATTTCTAAGGTCATGGTTTATACAATAATATTTGTATTTTTCCAAAAAAAGACTCTTTTCATATCATCCCATGTCCTTATAGAATTTGTTCTTAAAGTCACGAACCATTTCAGAGCTCTATCATTCAATGTTGCCGGAAGCAAATTCAACTTTTCAATGTGTAATAAGTAGACATAAGATCTACAAATTATTTCAAATTCAAATAGAAAAGTTTATGGGTCTTCTTAAACGGGAAATCCAAAAGGATCTTTCTCATCTTCACCATCTTCGTCCATTTCTTCTACTTGTAAAATTAGGAATTCATGATGTGGATAGATTTTTTTTTTATGTTGTTTTTTAGTGAATGGGGATTCTGTTTTATGAATGTTTTATCTTTTCTAGTTTTTGTCTAAATGAAAATAATCCTAATAAATGCTTTCTAAACAATCTTCCTAACTAGTTACATCTAAGTAGGTGCCCCCATCAACGACGCCAAAAATGTAAGGCGATTTAATGGTATGTTAAATCCCTTACCATTTTAATATGTCAACCCGAGGGTTTCGTAAACTTAGAAACAAACCAAAATATATGGGACCTTAGATGAAACTGTTGTAGAAAGTTTGTTTAGGATGGAAAGAGAGAAAGGAAATGCATATTACAAATATAACTAAAGAAAATTGCAAAAGAAATCTTGTGCAAGAAAAATAAATTAAATTCTAAAGCTCGAATGAATGAATTAATGCCATGGCCTTTCTAAACTATTCAAAAGAAAACTAATCTATGAACAACTATAAGAAGCAAACAATGATAATCTAGAAAGCAATAAATAGCAACTAGTGATTTAGTTATCAAGTAAGCAAACTAAGATAGCTAGTAAGCAAGCAGTTTAATGACAATAAAATCAAATATAGGAAGGTAAATCAAACTTGCAGAAAGCAAATCACACTTATATAAAGTAAAGAACACTTGCATGAAAGAAAATAACATAAATCAAACTATGTTACAGTTGTATGCAGATTGTGGTTGATGGGGGTACTTTCATTCCTCAATGAGCACACAAGAACAACTATCACATCTTAATAATCAAACAACACTCATAACTCATGATATGGAGAAAATGATATTATTCATACTGAATGAACAATCATAAATTTGATGCTAATGAACAAAATGACAACTATTAGCTTCATTTGAAGGATGCTCCTCCTATTTATACATGAATTAAGGTTATCTTCTCAATAAATGTAAATCCCTTAAATATCTACTAGATCCATACTTGTCTCAACTTATCCCTAAATACTAGATACAAATCCCATGACTCATAAAGATCTCCATGATATTTCTACTTGGAATATGGTCCACCTCTTGAGTTGAAATTCGAATTTGATCTTGGGAGGCCACATAAGGGTGCCTTGGAAGCTTCCAAATGATCTACACATGTCACAAAACTCATAACACATGTATATATAAATTAAACGATGTTAATTTCCTAGTTTTTAATCATGAATTCACTTTAAATACATAAAGTAAATAACTTTGGAAAACAAGGATCCTAGCCCATATAATCATGAAGTTGGTTACTTGATGTAGGGTTTTAGGCTAGATAGTTATGAAACGAGGGCTAAATGGTTTATGATAGGAGGAAATATGAATGAATATGGAAGACATTTTTGAGACTCATAATATATATAAAAAAATTACAATAAATTTTAATATCCACTAAAAGGATTTCGATTTAATATATATAATATAGTTGTGGGGTGTAATATACATGTTGATATTATTATAATTGTGGTATTTTGGGAATTATGGCGTAATGAAGAGCTCAATTCTACCGGACTTTTTATTCAAAACAAAATCTAGATCTTTTTGTGTATTAAATTGAACAATGAAGAAGCTTTTGGAGTATAAACAAATGTCACAGATTCGTGTCCAAGAAGAAAAATCCCATTAGTATAATGGTTCAGGTTTGGGCTAGAAAGCATTAAACATACATATAACGTCTTTAGATTGGACGACAAAGAAGAGAGAGTTTACCTCATGAGGATTTATTTCCAAAGTTGGTGCTTGTTCATTTGCTCCTGGATTATTTTGCATATAAGGTCCTAAGATTTTATGAGGTTGTTTAGAAGGGAGGGGACCCTTTATTTTCACCACTTCCTTGTAGGAAACTACTCCATTATGTGTCTTGGATCCTAGAGCGCCACCACACAACCTCAAATTCATAACTATGGTTGAATTCCTAAAGATGCTTTGGTGATTTATAGAGATACCCACTCGTTCTCTATACTTTGCTTCCAACTATTGACAAAGTTTGAGCTTCTTGTCCATAAAGGGAGGACTTCCCAACCACATTCTTTAAGAAAATCTAGAAAATATACATTTTCTCTCTGTGGTTCATATTTCTTAAAACCAATTGGGCACTTGGCCACTTCTTGTGGGAAACACACCCATTTGTGCTCATATGCTAGAGCCGCCATTGGCCCCAACACCCTCGCTACAAACACATAAGAGATGACAAAACAAAGGAAAATAGGAAATCTAATCTCAACCCTGTTGGGATCGATCGCCAAATCCACCTCAAAGGAAACATATAACGCAACCGATGAAATAGTATTGAGTTTCATTGTCTCTCTTCTTGGCTTAATCTTGCACACAAAATGAAACTAGATTTGAGGGGAGATGACATAACTTGGTCGCCTCATGACGACAGAGACTAATAATGAAATCCGATAGCTGAGCAACCCATTGACCACAAACAAAATATTTAACGTCCCTCTAACTTTTTGCATGAAAACACCAGGGTCTGTATCTCCTATCCATGATAGCACTTTTCCATGACAGCACTGCAAAGTGCAGGTTGATCCCCATACCTGCGGCAACGTATGGACATAGAGCTTAACAGTTAACCCGAACTCACAGCATGAACTTCGTCCTTGATTTAATTGAGAAAGGCTAAAGCTCATCCAACAATCAAGATATAAAATTTTACTAAAATTTATTTGTCGCGTACAAACTTTCTTAACATTTCAAATAAGAAAAATTATAAACCACTTTTCCAATTTTTTAGAAACATAGAAAAAAATAACTGAAAAATTATGATTAATTTCTTTCTTCGTTAAAATCTAATAAACCTTATACCGTTTATTAAACATTAATGAGTGTGAGCCTCCTAATATAAACCATTTTCAATTAAAAAAAAAATAGTAATTAAAATTTTACAAAATAAATTTAAAATCTTAAAAACCATTTAATACTTATAATCTTATATAGAGGCCCTTTCCTCTAACATCGTCATTTCCCTCTCAGGAATGCTTGCTTTACCCATTCAAAATTCTCCAAATCGAGCAACCCAAAACTAAAAGTTCGAACTAGAATGGTTAAAGACGCCGCTTAAAGGCACTGGACCAAAGATCCACGATCGGTTAAGGGAATTACAAATCATGTGTTCAAGGATGGCTACATCATTTCACATAACTTGAATTGCCAAAAGGGTCACTGCCTTATTATAGGCCATGTGTCAAACGTCGACTGATTAAGTGTTTAGTCATCATCATATTATATCAAGGTAAAATTGTGAATAATAATATTCACGTAATCCTTGTAGGAGCGTACAGACTTCACCCTCTTGTTAATGAACATACCAGAAAGGTGGATATATGGTTCTATTTCACAACGAAAATGTTTTTAATCAAATATTAACATACCAGAAAGGTGGATATATGGTTCTATTTCACAACGAAAATGTTTTTAATCAAAATATTTGAGATGCGAGAAGTTTTTAATAACAATAAAGAAATTTGTGTTGGAATTTATAATAAGCGAAAAATGTTTTTGGAGACGTTGGGTTAAAGATTGTTAACACTTTTTCACTTTCACGTAAATCCACTTTTCACACATCATCAAAGACATGACCTAATAATTTTTTTAACATAGTTTCTCCAAATACATTTTATTCTTATTATAAATGGTAAGTAGAGAAATATACATTGAAATATTTCTTTATTGTTATTAAAAACTGCATTTCCAATCTTTTGATTAATAATATAAACATGGCATGGTTCTACTTAATTATAAATATTATATTATTATTAAGTTTAATATTTTAAAAAATTATTTATAATTTAATTTTAATTTAAACTTTTTGGATTAATATTAAAAAATTATATGTTTTAGATATTTATTAATTATATTATACGTTTGTTTTATTTTAAAATAAAATTTTCAAAAAAAATAATTTATATGAGTAATTATAGTTATTAAGTGGATGGTGAATATTTATGAAAAATATTTTAGTTGTGTTAAAGAATAGAGGGTTGAGATTTATTGTTAAAATAGTTATTCTTTTTTACTTTTTATTTTAATTAAAAAAAAAGTCTAGCCATGTTTTCCTGTATGTTTTTCTTATTACGTATTTTTTTTTTAATGGTTTAATATATATTAGAGCATCATAGAAATTAATGACTGTAAATTGTATATTTGCATTCAAAATTGCTTACCTCATAATACATCTTTACATTGCCCATGACAAAAAAAAATCATAAAAATTAAATAATTTTATAGCTTTATTTTAAAATTATTACTAACATATAAATATGTTTTGTTATCATGATTTATTAATACCACATGCACAAGAAACAATTACTTATGTTGATATGACATTTTATTTAATTAAGGAAAAAAGATGAAATATCTATTTTGCAAATAAGATTATATAATATATATATATTAATATTATATATATATATATATTCTTAATTATTAGTTTTTAAAACTATCCTGAAAGTATTTTTTTATTACCTAATTTATCTTTTTTCCTAACTTCTTGTCCATGAAATAAATTTAATTATATTTGAAATTAAGTGTATAACTATGATTAGTTATTAATTTTTATATATATATATATAATATATTATATATATATAATATATATATTTAATTATTATTTAAATAATAAAATTTTAAAACCAACCATCTTTATCATTTATTTAGTTTTTATAACCAATTTAACTTATTTTTCCGTTTAAATTTATTTTTATTACATAGATTAAATAAATATATAATGATGTAATATATTATTATTGGTATTAATTAATTATATTAATAATATTATTATAAATTAATTAAATTTAAGTTTTAAAATTAAAACTAATCGTGAATTTATTTTTTTTTACTTTGTACCATTAACGTATTTTTTCTTAAAAATGATTATAAATTAGAATAATATTAGTAAAAATAAGTTATTAATTATTAATTTAAATAAATTAAATTAATTAATTTTAAATAATCTTTGAAATTTAATTTTATTTATTTTTTACCTGATGTTATTTAATTTTACTTAATTTAATTTAATTAATTAATTTATTTTTTTTCTTTTTCCCTAAAATGAATTTATAAAATTATTAATTAATGATATTTATATTACTAACAATATCAAATTATTTTGACCTAGGTCTTTTAGTCAAAAGTAGCCGTTAAATTAGCTGTTGGGATCTCTGCTAAGACTATTTAACATGCTAGACTGGATCTGTTTCTTCAACTTGTCATGACGATGAACCACACTGGTTGGTTCGAAACGCGTCGACAAAGGTCTTTGATATGTGATTTACGCCGAAATTCTTCTTACAAATAGATCTTTATTTTTGATTTGTGAATATTGTTAGAAAATATTCTAAAATATTTCATAGAGATGAAATCTTTACTATCCACTTAATAATTATAGATAATTAAATTAAAATTTTATAAATTTTTATTTCAAAATAAACGCCAATTACCAATACAATTTATTCATTTTAGAGTTAATAATAAAAAAGTTTAAAATAAAATCTATTTCTATTATTAATGAAATTAAATGTGTTTTAGCTTATCAATATAAAAATCATTTAATTTTTACAATTACACCCACTTCAATCTTAACCTTTTAACCTTTTTTCCATTTTCTTTATTAATATTAAAATTTTACACTTTAACATATCTAAATAAATAAATAAATGTCATTTAATAAATATTACATCTGTATATTCAAATATACAAAATAAAATATTGTATATAGTTAATATACATGAAAGCTGATAAGATTGCAGCGTCCAACATATGCTATCTATATCACAATACAAACGATTCCTATTATAAAAAGGCAGCCTTACGAGCAACAATACGATATTGATTCCAAGAAGCCACACATCACACCACACACGGCTCACACTTACTTTTCTCATTTTATCGGACTTCACCAATTGGTTCGCAGGAACTTGAAGCTTCATCATTCATTGGCTTCTTGTCTCCTCTGACCCCCACGTTGCATTCGGGAATCTGTGGATGCAACAAAATCACAAAGTTACGTATAAACAATCGTGGCCATATTTACAAACATAAAAGTAAGGCAGGACTTTAATATGTAACTTTTCCCGCACTCCTTCGGCTTTCCCTGCTATAAAGGCTGCTCGGTATATTTCTTTCTCCTTCCCATTTTGTGCCCATTTATTGCAGCTTTCTATTAGAGCTTCATCCAGCATTGGGGACATGCATTCACCAATAATTTTTCCCAGTGAGCACTGCAAATTATGGATTTTTTCCGCTGATGATTCCATGGCTGTCAGGCCTTCGAGCACATTCTGTTTTGCAGCCTTCCCAATCCTGTAGTTCAGATTATAATTGGACGTCCCTTCCTTTTCCTGGCTTTCTATGCAACCTTCTCTTTCCACCGGGCTTTCTTTGTCGTTTATACCCTCGAATGACTTCTTTACTTTCTTCAGTAATTTTTCTGTATTTGTGGGATTTTTAAGGACCTTGTTCCAAATCTTGTCAATAGTGTCGAAGTCTTTGTCCGCTGCAAAACTCACAAATTTTGCTTCCTTATCTAAACTGTCTACAAGGTCCATGAAATCCCATGCTTCAGAGTAAGCTCGGATAGCCATCGTAATATCATCACGCTGAGAATCTGAGCCGTCATAAAAGAAGACCATCGTATCGATCAACGAGACTGCTCTCAGCTTCCAAGACCTTTTGCTAAGGGTCTTTAAATCTGCTACATCCTTCGATTTTGCTTCCTGCGCGACTGATGGTGGACCTTCATGTTGAGTAGGCCTTTCTTTCTGTTTAATTAATTCTATTAATTCTTTGCAACTATCAGACCTTCCATTATTGTTGGGGATTTTTAAGGGGAAAATTCCAAAAACACAAATATTCAAGCACACAGAGGCAATGCTCTGTTTTCTTTACTCCAGAATCTTTTTGCACAAAGGAGCCTTAAAAAAAATTACTGAGCAGAGTATTACACCACCATAAAACATTTCCATTCATTAAACAAAAACACTTACATATTCATCCTCTTTTACTCAGAGGGATTCACAAAAACATTTTAACAAAATTTACTCTGCCTCCTTTGAAATTTTACACCACTGTGTGTAAATATTTCATTTACATTCACTGCTGTGTGAAAACACAAATTACAGAGATTTACAGATTTACCTCTTCACTGCTGTGTAAAACAATTCATGGTTTTGAAACAAAATTACCCCCTTGTTTTCTTCATTTACTTCTCCTCCTCCTGCACTGGTGTGCATTCTTTTTACTTCTTACATTACAAAGAAAATTTACTCTGTTGCGTTTTTCACTTGGCCTTCATTCGCTGTTGCGTTTCATACATATTCAAAAATGAACTCTGTCACATTTTTACGAGTTCCCCCAGTTCTTCATTGGGTGCTGCTAACCCCTGTATCTATTCTCCCGTGTGCCATTCACTTAACAAAAAAAAGTCAACACGCATACATTGTGTATACCATACAATTCATATGAGCTTAACAAAAAAAAGTCAACACGCATACATTGCGTATACCATACAATTCATATGAAATTTTAATAAAACGTACATACCCCATACTTCTGTATATAAAAAAATTACGCGCCGTAAAAACATTAAATACCTTACCAAAAACAAATGACATAATATTAACTTAGGGTATGGGCCATTATCTTACTCCACGCAACATTTAAGTTTCGCAGACCCCGTGTACCTTCCTCCCGATCGAACGGCGGAGAATGAACACTTTAATCGAACGGCGGAGGATGGATATCGGAAGACCCTTTCTCACGGTACCTTACACCACAGTGCAACTTTGGTAAATCAACGGTTGTAAATGCTGGAGGTCATCGGACGAATATCGGATGGGGTGTTCTTACTGACATTTATCATCCGATAAATGTCAGGGGGTGATGTCACGGCAATCCACGTGCCTCCTCCAAATTGCATCGGAGCCCCTTCGTACGGAAACCTCCTTAACCCAAAAGCGGTGCGACGAGGTTACTTCCGGTTTGTGGTTTTCTGCTGGGTGGTTTTGACACTACGTTGACTGCTGACCCGCGCGCGCAATGAAATTATAAATTTAACACTCCCCTTTAATTTCACCTGCTGGGCATTCGGTCATCCCCAGACACTTCCTCAAAAACTCAAAGCTTTTCTGATCCAATGGCTTTGTCAAGATGTCTGCAACCTGTTCTTGACTCCTGCAATGTTCTAGGACAATTTCTCCATTGTTCACTAATTCTCTGATGTAGTGAAACCTTGTATCAATGTGTTTCGTTCTCTTATGAAACACTGAATTATTTGACAATGCAATAGCTGAGATATTGTCACAAAAGATCATTGTCGCTTTTGCCTGCTCTTGGCCTAAGCTCCTCAACATCCTTCTCATCCAAACTGCTTGACATGTTGTTGCTGTAGCTGCCACATATTCAGCCTCTGCTGTAGACAACGCTACAATGGACTGCTTCTTAGAAGCCCATGAAATGGCTCCTGAACCCATATGAAAAACATAACCGGAAGTGCTTTTCCGATCATCAACACTTCCAGCCCAATCACTATCAGTGTATCCAACCAAATCTGAATGTTCTGAGACATTATATAAAATTTCAAACATTTTGGTACCTTTGACATACCTCAAAATTCTTTTTGCTGCCTGGCAATGTGCCTCCTTTGGCCTCTCTATGAATCTGGAAATTAAACTAACAGCATACATAATGTCAGGCCTAGTTGCTGTTAAATACATAAGGCTGCCTACAATACTCTTGTACAAACTAGGATCAAAATCCTTGCTGCTGTTCTCTCTGCTGAGTTTTAATCCCATTACTGTGGGAGTGATCGCTGCCTTGCATTCTTGCATGTTAAATCTGCTCAATACTTGATTTACATATCTTGCCTGTGATATAAAAATTCCTTTTTCATTTTGAACTACTTCTATGCCTAAGAAGTATCTCAAAAAACCATGTCAGTCATTTCAAATTCTTCCTTCATGACTGATTTAAAATTCTTGATGAGCTGATCATCATTACCTGTAAAAATAACATCATCAACATACAAGACAACAATTAAAATTTTACCATCTTTTTCTTTGATGTAGACGGTGGGTTCTCCTTCACACTTGTCGAATTCATTATCCAATAGATATGAATCTATTCTGCTGTACCATGCTCTTGGCGCTTGCTTCAGCCCATAAAGAGCTTTCTTCAATTTGCACACTTTGTGCTCTTCACCTTTCTTCTCATAGCCTAGAGGCTGTTCAACATAAACCTCTTCCTTTAACACTCCATTTAGGAATGCTGACTTCACGTCCATTTGGTAGACTTTCCATTTGTTTTGTGCTGCTATGGACAACACTGCTCTCACGGTTTCCATTCTTGCAACCGGTGCAAAAGTCTCCTCATAATATCTCCCATACTGCTCCTTGTACCCTTTGACAACCAGCCTTGCCTTGTGCCTTTCTATATTGCCTTCAGCATTGCTCTTGGTCTTATAAACCCATTTCACTCCAATGACTTCTTTACCTTTTGGTAGCTCAACCAAATCCCATGTTTTATTCTTTCTATGGCATTCATCTCCTCATCCATAGCTTCTATCCATTTCTTATCTTTAATTACATCCTCGAAATGAATAGGATCATCAACATGACAAAACAAGGCAAATAAGGAATTCATTCCTTCATCATAAATATCACTTAGATTTCTAAACTTCTTACCTCTTTCATTTGGTGTGCAAGTGTTTGAAGACGCACTTGAATTTCCTCCTTGTGGTGTGCTTGGAGAAGCACTCTCATTTATCCTCAATGGTGTTCCTTGCTGTCCTTGTGTTGGCACTGCTGTTTGGGGGTGCATTTCAGCCACCTCCTCATCATCTTCATCATGAGACAAACAGTTTTTAACATTCACTGTTTTCTCTATGCTTCCATCCAAAGCTTCCTCTTCAATGAATTGAACATCTCTGCTGATGAAAAACTTCTTGGTAGATGGGATATACAACCTGTAGGCCTTAGATTCTTCACTGTATCCAATGAAAAGACATTTCTCCCCTTTGTTGTCCAACTTCCTCCTTAGCTGATCTGGAATGTGTGCATAGGCCACACATCCAAAACTCTCATGTGGGTGACTCCTTGCTTTCTCCCACTCCATGCTTCTTCTGGCACTCTATTCATCACTGCTTTTGTAGGACACCTGTTCAAAATATATGCTGCACAATTTATAGCTTCAGCCCAATAGTCATTTGGCAAATGCTTTGCCTTCAACATGCTCCTTGCCATA
>APFE030812434.1:0-12314 GCA_000404065.3 Pinus taeda | reverse complement strand
TTCCCTGCTTCCTAAAGGGAATACGACCGAGGTAACCACTGACCAATCTTTTAGCTACAGGTTCTAGCCTACCTGCAACCAGAGAGGGCTCTCTTTTTATAGTTTAGCTTTCTTGATGAATGTTTTTAGGCTAGTTATGGTGTACTTTTTTGTTTGAATTTGGTGGGTTGGTGAATTCAGATAGAACTAAGATACAACTCATAGGACATTTTGTTCCATTGGGCAATGGAGTGGAAGTATTTGTACTACTGAAAGTGGATTTATGAAGACAGAGTGTTGTTGTAGAGCAAGTTAGGCATATGTGAAACAATTTACCAGATTTTTTGATGAAATTATGGAGTTAGTGAGTGAAAGGAAATTAAGAATCTTTCACTATGCTAAATAAAGAAACATGAAGGTATTGCTTAAGAGCAGTTAAGAATTCTTAAACAATATTCAACATGACAGGATTAGTTCAGACATGAGCAATTAAGAATTCATATCTATGGCTAATCCAGAAGAAAACATATTTAGAAATAGAGATTGAGCGTAGGGTGTTTAAAAAAAATCCTAGGCTATTCTTTTTCTCTACTTACTGAGATTATGGAAACATAAGAATTATGGAATACACAGAAAACACATACACAGTTCAGAGAAACTTATTGCTTCAGCAAATGACACAGGAATTCTACAACTAAACAGAGCCATTCATTTCCATCTTCAGATAGCTTAAGAACCAGAAATCTCCATTAGCAATTTGTATTATCAAAAAATATATCCAGAATACAATAGAGCTCTTTAGAAAGAATTACACTACAACCGACCCTCAATACGTTATTTGAGGGGATATATATACAAAAATAGGGTACAAAATATCTCAGCAGAGAGTTATTGTGCAATAAATTGAACCACCAACTCTCTTACAAAAAGTAAATGAAAACATAAATATAGCATTTAATGCTGAGATAGCTGCTATCTTTCTGTCAGACAGCTTTTGACTTTATGGCTCTGGAAAGTAGGTTGTAGTCGTGCCTTTAAATTTGCGTTAATTGAGCCTGCTTTCTGGGTGCATTTGTGAGTCACTTGTATGGATGCTTGTTGTACCTCTGTGCTTTCTCTAATTCTGCCTCCATTTGTAATATTCTTTGGTTCATTACCAGGAGCAGCTCCATAGCATCATCTACTTGCTTTTCTTGTGCAAGTTCTGCAGTTTGAGGGTGAAAGATAGGAGGCAATTTTGCCTCCCTTCTTAGCATAGCGATGTCATCCTCTTTCTTCTTCATAAGGGCTCTAACACACTTCGGATCCTTTGGGTCATGTCCCAAATCAACTATTATGTCCTCCATAGTCTTTATTCTATTGTCCTTTGCAGAGGAAGACAACATTTCAAAATCAAACTGTTTGTTTGTGTTCTTTAGGGCTTCCTTTAGCTGATGGGCCAGCATTGCCCTATCAGCAAGTGTTGCATACACCATTTCCCTAGTCTGTTTGTGCAGCTCAATCTGATCCATGGGGTGTATTTCTTTGGAAAAGACCTACAGGTTTGTTCTGTAGTAATCTGCTGGGGTCTTTGGATGTGGGACTTTAGGCTTCAGATGGGTGAAGATCATTTTTTCTTCCTTCAGATCATAGGCAGCCATCAACCTTTGTTTTTTGGCTCGAGTTGTCTTCTAGAATTGCTCATAGAGTTGCACTCTCACCAATTCATTCTGTGCCTTGATCTCTATGAAGCCTTCTTTGACTGCAGCTGGTTTCTTGCCCTGTTGTCTTGAGGAGGACACCTCTATGGTATGCTGCTGGGCCTGTTCTAGCTGAAATGAGCTAGTGGCAGTTTGTTGGCTCGTTTGCCTTTCTTTGTTGTGGCTTTCTGCCAGCTCTTCACTTATATCTCCTTCTTCTGTCTCAGGGTCTGTCCTCGGCCTCTTGGCCTCTGGTTGCTGTGATGACCCTGTTGGAGGCGTGACCTCCTCCCTGTCTCTCTTTTTCCCTCTCTCATCATTGAGAGGAGTCTACAAAACTGGGTTTTGAGTTTGTTCAGTTTGCTGAGGAGGGGCCTGTTCTGATTGCTGGTCCTTTGATGTACTAGGCTACCCTGTCTCTACCTCTTGCTGTTCATCCATCTTCTCCTTTCCCTTTGCTGTAGTTGTTGTGGTTGGAGCTTGCTGGATGTCCTGTGTAGCTGGAGCAGTAGAGGTGCCTTCTCCTGCTTGGACTGGTTGCTTGAACAAGACTTGTTGACAAGAGTCTAAGTCAAGAGTTTTTTCCAAGTCCTTAACAGTCTGCTCCATTATTTCTTCCTGAGTCAATTCCTCTACTATTGATTCAGGCACCCATTCATCTTGATTATCAAAGTGTTGTATTTGAGGGATTGGGCAATGCTTATAGGCTAGCAGCCTATATTTGACCCTCCTGGCACTGATGAAACCTTCATGGTCATAAGGGACCCACCAGAATCTTCTCTTGAGTTTGAGCTGTTGTCCTAGTATTTGGTCAGCTTCTTGCCAACCATCTTTTTTGTTCATGACAAATGGGCCTAGCTGGTCCCTGAAATTTAGGTTGGTTTTTTTCTTGGCACTGTGAAAGTGTGTCAGATCAGAGTTTATAAGCTGTATGTAGTACTCTAGGGCAAATAGCCTCATAGGGACATATTTTGGGAGCCTGTAGGGACAGAGCTCAGAACCATAAATTCTGATGACAGTGTGGTTTTGGTACAAGTACCAATCACCGATTTTGTAGCTTCTGGATAGCTGCAAGATTTTCTGCATATCCTTGGACAATCTGATAGGAGGGGTCCTCTTTAAGAGGCATGTGACTGGATACACAAACTGATCAATGAAATCACAGTATGAGTAGGGGGAATTCTGGATTTGGTGGAAGACTGAAGACCAGAAGATCATAGACCTCCTCTCACCCTGTGAGTCTAGTGTCTTGATTGAGCACTGGAAGCAATCTGTTTGGTAGTATAAGAATAAATGATAGATGTATGAGGAATATTTGAATATTGCCTCCCTCTTCAGCCTTGTCAATTGATCATGTATCTTATTGGCAATGTATTTGGCATAATTGTATTTCATAGCAGGGGGCTTCACAAAGCTGTATGCAGAGAGCATGACCAGCATAGTTAGATCAACATGCTTGTTTGTAGTGAACCCCAGCACAAAGGTCAGCATATCTACCAGTATCTTGCCAACCTCATTGAAATCTGCATAGGAAAAAGGAGGTGGCCCAGAAGGTTGGCAGTCTACCTTAATGAATTTCCTGGCTATTGCAGCAATGTTTGTGCTAGATTTTAATTTTTTGTAGCATGTACACAAAATATGGAACCTTTGCAGCCTGCAATGATGAACATATTTGGTCCTTCCACTGTCAATCATGAAAGATGAAACCTATTGGTATAGGAACCTAACACCTAGATCATATAAGGGAATCATATCCTCTTATTCCTGCTCATTTTCATGCCATGTAATGACCATCTTGATCTAATGAATCTCTGAAAAACAAACAAGAGAAGAATTAGGATCCTGATTTGGGAAAAAACAAGCAAAATTTCCATGAAAAAACATTGCATAAAATTTCCTCCCTGCACCCATCGCACCCTAGCTATGTATAGGGTGGGATGCATACTAACTAGCTAATAGCCAGCTTAGTATGCATCGTACCTTTCAATGTATACTAGGTGTGATGGGGAGAGAATGAATTGTTCAAAACCCTGAGGCCCAGAAAAACAAGAAAAGCTGCTCAGAATCAGAAAAGGAAAGAATGCAATTGAAGAGCTCGGGGTTAGCTCCTACCTGATTCAAATGACACCGAAAGTAGTCCACCGAATCTCCCAAAATCAGCTAATGAAAATCGAGGGGGAAAACACCTCGAGAGCTCCAACAATCCCAAATTTGAATGAAATGGTAAAATGAGACGTAAAACTACTTTTATGTTACTTTTCACCTAATTCAAGTAAGATGTTGGTTTTTAACTCATTTTTCAAGCATGTATTTAAATTTCTAATCAATTTGATGGAATAATTGAATAGGTAGTACGACCGTCAAGAGAACATAGTGTTAATGATGAATTGAACATCTCTGACCATTATTGCGAGCAATGTTTTCACAAAGTTCAAGCTCGTTAAACAATAAACCTAGCACTGAGCATAGCTTCTAAAAATTTAGGCTCATTAAAAAATGAATCCACCTTTCGATAAATAACCTTTGTGATCACATTACTATCATCCTTTTGAGCCTTGGAGGTGTTCTTACCATTACCTCCACTCTTTTAGCCGATCATACGCCTCCACTTGATTCTTTACCTTTTTGAGGAACAACTGCGATGAGTAATTCTGTTAGCCACATTCTTTACAATTCCGTTCTTGGAGAGTTTCAAACTCACCTCGAACTAGTTGCTACTCTAAAACATCACTCATTCCTAAAAAACGAGTCTCTTTTAAGCTCTTTTTAGACTCGTAAAATATGAAAAGATTGCCGAGCTACCGGCCTTTCCAGCTCGTTAAAGTAAAGGGAAGCACCATCTCTCCTCTATATTTTAATCTTTTTGGACCTGAGGGATCATTACACAAAACGATAGAGCGCTTGTCTTGTTTGGCTCGCTAAAATTACCGAAAAGTCATCTCATTCGTATTATTTTATACTTTTTGGGACTTAAGGGATTATACTACGAAAAGAGACTACGGGAATTTCCTTTCCATCTCTTTTCAAACTCTCTAAACACGAAAAGGACAGAGTTATATTTGTCATTAAACTCGTTAAAACAATAGTGACAAACTTGTCCATACAGACAAGAGCGAGTTTCATTGTCGCTAGGCTCGCTAAAACATAGCGATATGTTTGCCTGAATTGCAAATTATAGAACAAGCATATGTTCTCCTCCTCAAGCTTGACAAAAATAAAGAGGTATTGGTCAACAATGACTAGGGAAAAAGAGAAGAAAAATTGAAGAAATTCATTGGTAGTAGGTCGCTTTTGAACATGACACTTTCACTCCATCGCCATGACGCAGTCAGGTTGGGTTATTCCGTTCACCGATCATATCACCATTGGTCCTCCATACCATCCATTTCGGGGTTAACGCTACCAATCCATTTCGGTGTTGCCGATATGTTCAAGAGAAGTTGTTTAGAGAATTCACCAACCCAGCTTATGCCTCATCCACTACAATACCTTCACGCTTCATTTTTCATGACCGCCACCCTGAACCTTGTATCATCAGATCATTTTCACCTCCAGAAAATCATTTGCTCCATTCCTTGTTGTAGATGTGGGATTCATTAAGACCCTTCTACAATGGGTCACTTCTTGTCAACATCAACTCATTATCCAAGAAGTTGACTTAGGAATAACCCTTTCAATACTTTGAAGCTTGCATGCCTCAATGGCAATTTTCTCACTTCCGGCAATAGGTTTACATCAATGGCCTTCAATCGAAAGATTTTGTGTGGTATTCGACATCGACTCATCTATTCACAACATGTGAATTTTACTGTAGTACCTTGAGGGTCATTATCATTATCGTTGATTCCTCTCATGCCTATTAACAACTTTCATCATTGGCTGGTAATCAGGGAATGTCTTTCCATGTTTGACATCAGAACATCTTTTCATATGGATCGACTTGTACATTGGGTGAAGATTGAGCGAGTTTGAAGACCCTGGATCTAGTTTCACCCATCCGTGATGTGATATATTCAGGAAAATAAAGACACCAAATGTACTCCATAGTTGTATAGGTAATCATCCAAGCTAAGGGATGATGGCTCTACCAGAATCATCAGTCTACCACATAGACGGTTGTGTGTCCTATGTAAATGAAAATGAATTTATAAAGCTGAGCATGGGAATGCCCTCCTCAGCTAGATCATGAAAATATTATGAAGATAATGTATTGTATTGTATCTTATTACAGGTCACCTTCCAGTTCAAAAAACCTTGGATCCTGATGATAAAGAATTTCACCCGACATCAGAAGATTTACGATCTCATGCTTTAGGAGGCAATTGTTATAGAAATATTTGGGCACTGCAACCCCAATCTGATATATTGATAAACCAAGGGCTCTTAAACCCCTAAAAGTGTTGTTTCATACCCTAGAGGATCAAGGTCAACTAACTACATCATTTCCCAGAATTTCTCCCTAAAAAACTGCTCAGAACTGGTAAAAACTGGACCATTCAGACTGCTCCATGCTGAGGGTACCATGCATCTCACCTGTTACACACAAGGGGTGTGATGCATAATTAAAATCCCTTCTGTAGGGTGTGATAAGCAAGAGCAGACAAATGGCAGAGGAAGTTTGCTAGGTGGAAATGCAAAGAATTTTCTAGAAATTTCTCATATGACACTCGCCTCTCTAAATTCGACGAGGGATGAGTGAGAGATCATGAAATCTCCAAGTCGGACCAAGAGCTATCAGTTAAATGACACTAATCAAAATCCCAGAAGCTGACTCACCCCCCTGCAAATATCTATATATGGATCCCTCATCCTAGAGATCAAGAGGCTAGAATTTTGTATTTTGTAAGGAAGTGCTATTGGTTTCTCTGTGAAGGATTGTATTGTTGGGTGATCTAGCTTTTCATGAGGTGAAGAGGGCTTTCATGCTGGGAGGATGGCACTGGATCAGACAACTGGGTTGTAATCCTCTCCTCTACTTCTACTATCAATAAAGTTATTTGAGTTTTCCTCCATATACTTGTATATTTCTGAATCTTGTATTTGTGTATGCATTTGTATGGTGAATGTACATTTGATTCTACATTGTTTATGGTATCATAGATCTCTATGCTTTGATGGTATTTTGCTTCTTTTCCTCTATAGGTGTTCTTTGAAGTAGGACAAGTGAGAAAGGAGTGGCAAAAATCTATCAAAGGAGAGAGGAAACAAGCAAGGGGCCAAGCGAAAGACTAAGGTTGGTGCTCTTTGCTTCTCTCTAATCTATCTCCCATAAAGGAAAACACAAGTTACTTTGAATTTTTTGTTTCTAAGATAGCTACCCATCTTAGTGGGACTAGCAGATCTGAACAAGCACTAGTTTTCTCGGAAACACAGGGCTTTATTTACTGTGTAGAATTTGGTTAAAATTTTTGCACCTTAAATGTCTTCATGATTAATAGCTGAGTACGTAACTTCATAGAACAAATATTAGCTATCGGATATATGCGGCAAGGGTTTTTTTTCTTCATTTATTCGAGGAATAGCAACAACATGCTTGCTAGTCTTTTTCTAGAAACTAAATTTTACAATTTCTGATATTTAAGATATTTGTTATTTTTCTCTTCTTGGATGGAACTATATCTAAACCTTGTATTGTTATCAGAAATCCACTAAGGGTTATTGAAAAACATATTTGTATTCTGGGTTCAACATATGTTTAGTTTATAATCTTGTTTCTTTTTCTGTTATGATGCTACATCTTTGTCTCTCAAATTGACATATATTACATTCCCTGTTTTAATTATAACTTTTACATTTCATGATAATTTGGTTTTAGCGTTTGAAATTGAAACCCTACTTAACCATTAAATGATTCTCTCGTTATATGGGTTTAGCATTGGAACCCATTATGTTCTCTGTTATAAATTTTCCTTGACAATCTAGCTTTAATATTTTGAATAAAACCCTATTTCCCTATTATTATGATGTCATTATAGTAACGGATCTGAATAAAACCTACTCTTTCCTAAGGAGGGAGTTGCAAGGTTTATTGTACCTCTACCTTTTTAGTTACACCATCATCTATCGATTACTTCTGTGACTATGGTATCTTTTAATTGTGCCAGTTAAAAATTCTACTTATATCAAACATAAAGTTAATTACATGCTAACACTTCTATGCTTTCCTTTTCTGAGTAATCTGTTAGAAAATTATATATTACAAAGCAATGGAACACATGAAATATATTGTAGAAATATAAACACATAAAACAAGAGATACAAAAATATACGTGGTTCACCTAATTTGGGCTATGTCCACAGAGAAACAACTTCTCCTTCCTTTTATATTATCCAACAAAGTAAAGAGATACAACCTAGAGTAGATCCGATGTTATTCCCTCTACGCTTTCACATGATATCCCCTCTCTTTCTCGATCAGAATACAGATTTACATAGACGTAATAAAATTCCCTCATATATAGCGAGGGGTCCCCTTCTAAGGAGAAAAAACCTAAATTAAACATAACTTCTACCGTCAGATCTCTTCCTCATGAACGACCCAGATTGACTACAAAATTACAACATTTTGCAAAGCAATTTTACATCTATTTTTTGCTTCGAGGGTACTGCCCCCCATCCCCTGCCAAGGGGGTCTCCCAATGATCGCATTCACCCCCCCGAAAGATCCCCATTGCAACACAAATATTATGGGCAGTGTTGCCACCACATTAAAAATTAGGGTACAATGCTATGATACCTCTGAATAAAGAAGATAATCAGGCTCCACAACCAACAATCTCCCACTTGGTGTCTGATTATAGCAAGTCCACCACTTCTTCATTTGCTGGACAATGACTCCACTTTGGACCTTGATGTTTCTCATCCTCTTCATCGTACTTGAAGACCAATTGAAACTGAGTAGACTCTCAGTTTCTCCCTGGTTACAACTTTTGTTAACATATCTGTAGGATTCTAGCTAGTGTGTATCTTTTCCAGCTTCAACTGTCCATCTTCCAACAATGACCATATGAAATGGTACTTGAGCTATATATGTTTAGTCTTAAAATGAAATGAAAAGTTCTTTGCAATATGTATGGATCTCTGGCTATCATTGTATAACCTACCCAACTCCTGCTTCTTACCCAATTCATCCAGAAACCTTGGTAACCACATCATTTCTTTACTAGCCTCTATAGCAACAACATACCTTGCTTCCATTGTTGAGAGTGCAACAACACTTTGTAGTTTTGAAATCCAACTGACAGTTGTTCCACCTACAGTAAACACATACCCTATTGTGCTCCTCTTGTTATCTCTATCACCTGCCATATCTGCATCCACATATCCCTGCAAAACAATGTTTGAACCACCAAAGCATAGTGCTTGATTTACGGTACCTCTCAAATACCTGAGAATCCACTTTACCGCCATCCAATGTTCTTTTCTTAGATTGTTCATGTACCTTCTTACAACTCCCATTGCATGTGAAATATGAAGCCTTGTGTAGACCATTGCATACATTAAACTTCCAACTGCTGATGCATATGGAAATTTAGACATATAAGCTTTTTCTTCCTAAGTCTTGGGACACACCTCCTTACTTAATTTGAAATGGCTAGCCAAAGGTATACTAACTAGTTTTGAATTTTGAATATTAAATCTTTTCAACACCTTTTCTATGTATTCACTCTCAGAAAAGGTTAATTTTCAATTATTCCTATCTCTAGTTATTCTCATACCAAGAATTTATTTTGCAGCACACAAATCCTTCATTGCAAATGAGTTCACTAGTTTTCTTTTGACCACATTTATTTCCTGCATGTTAGAACTTTCAACAAGCATTTCATCTACATACAATAACAATATAATATAACTACCATCATTTGTCCTTCTGAAATAAGCAGAATGATCAAAGTGACATCTAGTATAACCTTGTTCAGACATAAACTTGTCAAATTTTAGATACCACTGCTTTAGAGCCTATTTTAAGTCATACAAGCTCTTCTTCAATGTGCACAGTAGTTTCTTCTTGCCTTTTACCTCGTATCCTTGTGGTTGATGCATGTATATCTCTTCCTCCAAATCCCCATGGAGAAAGGTTGTCTTTACATCTAACTTCTCAAGATGCAAATATTTAACTTCTACTAGACTTAAAATAGTTCTAATTGATGTCATTTTAAAAACAGGAGAAAAGAAATCTCATCAAAATATATACCCTTTTTCTGTGCAAACCCCTTCACCACAAGTCTAGCTTTATACCTTTTTCTACCACCTTCTTCCTCCTTCAACCTGTAAACCTATTTATTCTGCAATGATGTTTTACCTACATGCAACCTGACTAAGTCCCAAGTCTAGTTATATGCTAAGGAGTCCATCTCTTCTTTGATGGCTTTCTCACACTTCTTGCTGGTTTTTACCTACACTGCTTCTTTATAACATTCCAGTTCACCAGAATCAGTCAACAACACATAATATAATGAAGGAGACTATCATTTAGGGGGTCTACTTATCCTGGTAGATCTTCTAACACTACTTTCATGTGTTTGAGGTTCTTGTTGTTGTTGTTGTTTTGGTTGTTAATCGTTATGATTTTCAGGCACCATCAATTTTTCTATGATCTCATCAAACACTTTGTATTCTCTGTTTTATTTTTCATGTTTCTTTTCCTGCAACTGATCCTTATGCAAAAACTTTTCATTGAATATGACATCTATCCTTCTAATGATTTTGTGTTTTTTATAATCATAAAAGCGATAACCAAAATCATTAACACCATATTCGATAAATGTACATTTCTTTTATTTTGGCTCAAGCTTTGTTCTATTTTCTTTATTAATGTGGATAAAGGCTTCATAACCAAAAGACTTTAAAAATGAATAGTTTACCTTTTTACCAGTCCATGACTCCTCTTGAATACCACCATCCAAGGAATTTGAAGGCCCTCTATTTATTAGATAAACAACAATATCTACAACACCTGCCCAAAATTGTAATGGTAATCATGCATGCAATCTCTTGCACCTTGCACGCTCCATGATTGTCCTGTTCATCCTTTCTCACACACCATTTTCTTTTGGTGTTTTTGGAACTGTATTCTCTGTGTGAATTACATTCTTTGAATAGTACCAATAAAACTCTTTGCTGCAATATTCACCTCCATTGTCTGATGTAAGTCACTTCAACGTTTTTCCTGTCTCATTTTCAACCAAAGCTTTCCGTTTATTTAAAGTATCAAATACATCAGATTTATTTCCAATACAATAAATCTAGGTATTTCTGGTTGCATCATCAATAAAAGTAACATAATAATGAGAGCCACTCAGAGATGATACCTAAGAAGGTCCCCATACATATGTATGCACAAGCTCTAATTTTTCGCTCTTATTTTCTTTACCAACTGTGAGGAATCTAACTCTCTTCTATTTTCCATAATCACAATTATCACAGAATTTTAAATCAACATGCTTCAAACTTGGCAATGAATTTCTTAAGTGAAGAATCTGCATCCCCTTCTCACTCATGTGCCTAAGCCTATGATGCCACATTGTGATATATTCTCCTATGGAGGTGAAAGCATTAAAAAAATCAGAAATACCATTTCATAAATACAATGTACCAACCTTTCCTCCTTTTGCTATTACTAGGGATCCTTTAGTGACCTTCCAGGTTTTATGTGTAAAAGTAGTCACACAACCTTCACCTCCCAACTACCCTATTGAAATTAGTTTTTTCTTCAGATCTCGAACATGCCTTACCTCCTTCAATAGACATTGATTCCCATTCCATTGTTTTATGAAACATGTACCCATTCCAATGATTTTACAGGGCTTATCATCACCCAATCAAACCTGTCCAAAATCTCCTTGAACATAATCATGAAAATGTGTCCTATCAGGTGTGGCATGGAATGAGGCCCCTAAATCTAACACCCAGGCATCAATAATATTTTCTAATGAAAGAATCAAAGCATCTTGCAACACATCACCCGTCACATTCGCTTCATGATTGTTTTCTTACTGTGCATCTCCTTCTTTTCCCTTCTGAGACTTGCAGTCTTTCTTCAGGTGTCCTTTCTTCCCTCATTTTCAGCACACTATCCCTAATATGCACTTGGATCTACCTTTCCTTGACTTACTGTGATATCCTGGGCTCTTTCCTCTTTCCATTTTTCTTTCCCTAGCCTCTGTAGTCAAAGAATTACATAATGTCTCACTGGAGATTTTCCATCGCATTTCCTCGCTAAGGATTACACCGACAACATCATCAAACTTTAAAATACTAGATCTAGAGACAGAGTTACTAATGTCCATAACTAAACCATTCCAACTTTTTGGCAATGAACATAGAAATATCAGAGCCCTAAATTCATCATAAAGCATTACCCCCACAAAACTTAAGTGACTGGTAACTGTATTAAATTCATTTAAATGATCGAAAACAGATCCACCTTTGGACATCTTCATATTAAATAAATGCTTCATAAGGAATACCTTATTTGAGGCCTAGTGTTTTTCATATAATTTTGCCAATACTGACATTAAACCCTCTTTTATTGTTTCCCTTGAAATATTGAACACTACCGATGCCGCTAGGAATATTGTTCCAAGTTCGTTTCTCTCAAGAATATCCCATTCTGTGTCTACCATACTCTTCAACTTCTTTGCCTTTCTGCTCAAT
>APFE030812433.1:0-31179 GCA_000404065.3 Pinus taeda | reverse complement strand
CCCTCTTGATGGGATAAGTTCCTCTTTCATAGGGATACATGAACCATTTGGAGGCGCTCAATACACGTCAAACAAGCTTCTAGAATGCTCTAGAAATG
The DNA here is from genome assembly GCA_000404065.3 of Pinus taeda. Taxonomy (NCBI): domain Eukaryota; kingdom Viridiplantae; phylum Streptophyta; class Pinopsida; order Pinales; family Pinaceae; genus Pinus; species Pinus taeda. Next base: position 31,081 of record APFE030812433.1, on the reverse strand, counting down.
ACCACAAGTAACTTTTTTAAGATGAAACTCGTGCCTTTTGATCTTTACAGGAGTACGCACCCACCCCTTTACATACAGAGTGTATAAGTACACAGGTATTATGAACTTGGGATACGTACACGCAGGTAAGGTTGAGAGAAATTGCGTACCCAAAGATAAATATATATTTAAAGACTTTCTCTCTCTTTCTTGAAGTTTGACATGGAGAGCAGAGGTATGAGACTTGCCAAGGAGGATAGTATGACAATTGATGGAGCCATACTAACTGCAAATAGTCATGGTGACAAATTTTAGTGTAATACCTGCTATTGCACATGCATTGGGAGTTGTAAGCAGGTACATGAACAATCCAGGAAAAGAACATTGGATGGCAATGAAGAGAAGTCTTAGGTATTTGAGAGGTACCACAAGTCAAGCATTATACTTTGGTGGTTCAAACATTGCTCTATAGGGATATGTTGATGCAAATATGGCGGGTGATAGAGATAAAAGGAGGAGCACAACAGGGTATGTGTTTACTGTAGGTGGAACATCTACCAGTTGGGTCTCAAAACTACAAAGTGTTGTTTCACTCTCAACAACAGAAGCAGAGTATGTTGCTACTACAGAGGCTAGTAAAGAAATGGTTTGGTTACAAAGGTTTCTGGATGAATTGGGTAAGAAGCAGGAGTTGGGCAGGTTATACAGTGATAGTCAGAGTACCATACATCTTGCAAAGAACTCTACATTTCATTCCAAGACTAAACATATACAACTCAAGTACCATTTCATACGGTTAGCATTGGAAGATGGACAGTTGAATGTGGAAAAGATACACACTAGCTAGAATCCTACAGATATGTTAACAAAAGTTGTAACTAGGGAGAAAATGAGAATCTGCTCAGTTTCAATTGGTCTTCAAGTGTGACAAAGAATATGAGAAATAGCCAGGTCCAAAGTGGAGTTATTGTCTAGAAAATGAAGCAGTGGTGGAGTTGCTATAATCAGTCTCCAAATGGGAGATTATTGGGTGTGGAGCCTGATTATCTTCTGTATTCAAAGGTTTCAGCCAGATGTATACCCCAGGAAGATTGTACACCCCTCCCCCCCGCTGAGATTCGGGGGGGGCCACCCCCCCCGGCTAGGGGGTCCAGGGGCCAACAGTCGTCCGGTGGGGGTTCGAGGGTAGCGCCCCCAAAGCTAAAAACATATGTAAAATTGCCTTGTAAAAGTCTAGTAATTTTAGTTAATCTAGGACGTTCATTAGGCGGATGATATGAAGGTAGAAGTTATGTCTAATCTAGGGGTTTTTTCCTTAGAAGGCAACCACCCACTATATATGAGGGAATTGTATTGCGTCTATGTATATATGTAATCTGAGTGAGGAAGAGAGAGGAGATTGAAAGTGAAGAGGGAGTTACAGTGGACTTGCTGTAGGTTGTATCTCTTCAGTTTGTTGGATAATGTAATAAAAGAAGGACTAGCTATTTCTCCATTGACGTAGCCCAAACTTGATGAACCACGTATATCTGTGTCTCTCTTATTTTATGCATTTTCTGTATTTATATTTCAACAATATTTTGTGTTCCATTGCTCTGTAATATATAATTTTCTAACAAATTGTTTCTATTCTATCCTCTACGTCCAATTCTTGAAGCTCATACTTATTTTTACTTTTAAGGAATTGGATGATTTTGGTGGCATCTTCGGGCATCTCTCCTAATTCTTCTTTTACCTTTTCGATGGCTTCTGTAGCCATGTTTATTAAATCTGATTGTTTAAAAATCACCTGAATAGATGGCCAAATATCATTGACAGAGTCAATGATATTGGCCCACAATTTCCTTAGCTTGCCCAAGGGGTTCTTTCAGTGTTAGGTCCTTCTCCATGGCTTTCAATCTCACATTCAACCTAGTAGCTTTCTGCACTTCTTCCTTGTGCATGATTTTGGCAAGCTTGTAATCAGTTTCCAAGGTTGTCACCTTTTCTTTTAGCTTTTTCATCTCTGTTTCCTGTATGCACATCTCTTCCATAGCTTTAACTAACTTTGCTGCTTCTTCACTTGATGTACCTATTGTTGATGTAGGCTATGTTGAAACTGGTTGTGCTATGGCCATAGGAACTGTGGGAGCCAATGCGGCAGCCAATGTGGAAGGAACAACTGTTGAGATTGTTGGGATGACATTCACTAAGGTTGTGCCAATATCAGTCTGCTTCAATTGGATTGAAGTGTCCAGTTCCTTCTCTGTCTCCCTTAACTGATCATTTAATTTTAGGACTAAGTCCATCAATTATTCATATGTAGTTTGGTTTTCCAAGACTTCCTGTGTCTGAGGATGTTGCAACTGAAGTATCTTCAGTTGCTTTTTGAGTGTTGCAATGTCGTCATTCTTTTTCTTAATTAGTTGCTCAGTGGCTTTGATATCTTTGGGATCATGTCCAAATTCAATTAGTAAGTCTTCCAAAGACTTGATTCTAGTATCTTTGGCCTGTGAGGAGGCCTTTTCCAACTAATACTGAGTTGGGACATTGATCAATGAATTATGCGGTTGATGGGCAACTATAGATTTTCTAGTAAGGGTTGAGTAAATGATTTGTCCAACCAGTTTGTGGAAATCAATTTGGTCAATCGGATGAATATCCCTTGCTAATACCTCAAAATCGATTTTCTTGTAATCTGCTAATGTCCTTGGTGGTTGCACAATTGGCTTTACGAAAGAAATTTGCATCTTTCCTTCCTTGATGTCAAAAGCTGACATCAACCTAGTTTGATTGGTAGGTGTAATCTTGAGAGACTGTGCGTAAGATTGTGCTTTCATTTTTGCATTTCTCATCTTGATTTCTTTAAACTTGTCCTTAATATCCTTATCCTTATGAGCAGGCCTACCAAATGAGGAAACTTCTACACTAAGCTGTCTTTCCAACATTTGAGTTTGTGAAGTAGATGGCTCATGTGTTTCTCCAAATGGAGTTGTGCCCTTCCTGATGTCAAAATTAGTATTAGTAACTTCTACTGAGCCTTCTGTGTCTTCCTATTCTAAAATAGGATTGAGTCTTGGCCTTTTGCTCTGGCTACCTTCATACTGCACATGGATGTGTCTATGCTTTAACTAGAGGCTCCCTCTCTGTTTCTCTTGGGATTATTTTCCTCATTCCGAGGGGTCTGTAAAATAACAGGGGTACTCATGGTTGCTTCTTTTCGTGGTACCTGTAGGAATGAGCTTTCATTAAGCTGTCTCTCTAAATCAATCAAGGTATTTTCAACATCTACCTTTTTACTATCCCTGTCTACAAGAATGTTTTAAAACCACTCAGATTGATTGGCATATCTTTCTATCTCTGGTATGGGGTGATGAATGTAAGGCCCCAATTTGACCTTTTGTGTAAGTCTAGTCATAAACCCTTAGGGGTCATATCTTCATATCTCCACATAAAACTGTTTTGGAACTTCATTTGTTGCAGAATCAGATCTGTTTCCTACCCTACTTCTCTAGAATTGTAAATGAAAGGCCTACTTGATTTTTGACTTTACACTGGGTTCTTTTCTTGGTTGAAACAAAACTGACTTCATCAAAGTTCATTATTTGCCTATAATACTCTAGAGAAAATAACCTCATAGGGAGGTATTTTGGGAGTTTGTATAGGGCTAGCTAGCATCCATATATCCTTATCTTAGTGTGATTTTGGTAAAGATACCAATCTCCCACCTTACTTTGCTTAGACAATTGATGTACTCTTCTGATGTCCCGAATTATTCTGGGTGGAGGTCTTCCTGTCAGCATGGTCATGATTGGATGGAAAAAAGATTCAATGAAGTCTTTATAGGTGTATGGTGATGTAAATTTGTGGAAAAGTGGGGTCCAAAATATAACTGATCTGGGCCGACCTTTAGTATTTAGCTTCTGGAGGATGAAAGTAAATCTGTCTGACTGATAATACAAAAACATATGGTATAGTACAGATGAGTATTTGAATACTCTCTCATTGTGGATTTTTGTAAACTGTTCATGCATCCTCTCAGCTATGAACTGGGCATAATTGCATATAGTATTAGGAGGCTTTCCTAGGCTGAAAATGGACATGAAGGCCAGGATGAGCTCATCTATAAATTCATCAGTGATACAACCAAAAACACATGATATCATAGTCACAATATTCTTGCCCCTTTCAAAGAAAATGGAAGAAACATATGGAGGGGCATCTTTGGGAATGTGTTGCTCTTCTACAATGAAAGTTTGGAACAAGTGGGCCAGTTTTGATGGACTTAACATGGTGTAATTGCCTAACAAATATCCAATTATGAGTGGATTTAGGTTTGGACCTCGTTGGACTTGTAACATCTCATTGATTGATTCAGTTGTGATGGTAAACAAGACTTTCTGGTTAGGGGACATTATAGCTCTCTAGCTAGGAATGACAGGCATGGCACATATGGACAATTTCAGGAAAAACATGTACTTGGGGAAACTGGTATTTGGGAAAATTGGAGTCCCAAAGGCCAATGTCATCTAAATATTTTAGGTATCTCTCCTTACTCAAACAATGAATTTTGAGTAGGACCTCATATGCACTTGTGTCTCTGATTTGAAAATCCCTGTCAGCCAAGGGGGGGTGGTCTAGGTCCAAATGGTGAGTTGTGATAGGTGTAACATCCATGGAGATAGGGCAGCCATAATTTAGTTCTTGTGGATTTGAATTTGGCTTTCACAGGTTTATTCAGAGGTTTTGATGAAAACTGGAAGCTTTCAGAAGGGTTTGGGCACAAAATTTTAACATTAAAGTAATTTTTAATAATTTTACTTAATTAAAATACTTAGCAGACTGAACACTTCCAAATTAGAAAGAGTGACTGGTAATTTATCTTTAAATACTTGTAATTTAGGTGAATTTACTTCAAATTGGTGTTCTGGACATCGGCAGAAGGTTGAAAGGGCTCTGAGAGCTTTGAAGGTGGTATCCGCAGCTTCTTTGAGGACTGAAATGGGCTTTATTGGTAGTTTTTAGGTTTGCAGGTGTCACACTGGTTTGCAGAGGTTTTCAAACAGCTTGAGCGAGTTGCTTTACTTTTCCTAGGAAAATGAAGTTTAACTTTAGGAAAAGGGGTTTTATTAGGGTAGTGAAGGGGGATGACATTTATGAAGGGGATTCTAACACTTGATGTCCATAAGTCATTAAGCTGAGGGTCTGGTACCACCAAAAGTTAGAGAAATGCTCTGAGCCTCTTTGACTTGAAGGATTTAAAGTACTAGAACATACTTATGGATAGGAAATTAGTAAGTAAGGGAAAAATGAATGAGGGGGGAGTTAATCACATTAACTTGCAAACCTTTGTTTTTGCTTCCATAGTTGATCATACATATTGGAATATGTATCTAAGAATGATGCATGTGTTTTGATCCAATCAACTTTATACTTCAACAATCTTTCTTCTACTTACCCATTTACTTACCCTAACATTTTTTCTTCATTTATTTGGGTTCATTTAGCTTAGCAAACCCTTATCCTACCTTTTCTTTTATAAAACAACCTAACTACTTCTAACCTTATGTCTTCCAAGGGCTCAAATTAAGCTTATGAGCCCCTTTTATTTCTCTACCTATCTACTAATCTGCCAAGATTAAACTGTTTGGTCAGATTTTATTCTCTAATTATAAACATAAAATTCAAAGTAGGATATAATCAAGATTAAACAACAGTTTGATTACCATGGATTGTGGCATGAATAACAAGCGGCACACAATCATTATTATGCATAAAAGTAAATAGTAGTGGCATTTAGACTTGCACACTTTCATGCTCTCTTTTTGTTTTTGGGGTTCATATATTTTCATTTTTTGACCTTCTCTTATTCTTCTTGTTCTTTGATATTTCTTTTAGGACATACCCTCTTTACATTTTTTTAATTTTTAATATGGAAAACATTTGCAGAAAGCAAAGGTATGTACAATATTACAAGGCTTAACCTTATTCATTCAAAATTATGACTCCTATTGGTATAGGAACCTAACAAACTGCACACACTCAGGTTCACTCTGTGAGCTTTTGTGAGTCTTCACACCCACCTTGCTTGATCATTTCACCCAAGCTTTTGCATGTTCATGTCAATGTCATTCTTGCAACCATGTTCTGGTCATACTCAAGGTCTTCACTTCGTTTGTACTTGTTGTGTTCACTATGTAAAAACCTGTCGAGCTCACACACGGAGTCACATACATTGTCGTTCAAGTGTCATCATGATTGACCAATGATCAGTCACAAGTGTCGTTCTTGTCACTCACCCCATTGGTCAGTCATGTTGAGCATGTGTGTCAGGATGGTTTGAGTCATCTCATCATCTAATCATGTAAGTGTGTGTTTGCAAGATCACATATGCATATTTCACTCATTCACACACTAGGTCACTTTGTTGAAGTTATGACAAATCGATTCCCCTCTAATAGTGGGACCATCACCTCGTCGTCGAGTTGATCGACTATCACCCAGAACAACATAGAAGCACCAAGAAAGCCATTTCAAGTTGCATTGTCCACAAGAAAATAAATCAACCCTCATGCTAGTCAACCAAAGAGTTTGACCTGACAACCACCCCAGGATTAACTCCCCTCAAAAATTGTGTAGAGGCTATAGACCTTACCCACTCAGTTGACTGAGAAAATTGCATAGACAGGTTGGATAGACACCCATTTCCCATCCCTGTCTCTCAGAAAATTTCACAGTTTTTATAGCCAGCCCTCCCAACAGTCAATCGGCTGCTCACCGAGAAAATTGCATTTTTTTCATGAGCATCTCCTCTGCTTCCTAACAGTCCACTCAGCTCATAAAACTATAGAGGTGACCAATAGGCCAGCCTCCTCACATCAATGTAGTTTTTTCGACTAGCAGCGCTCGGCAGCCGACTAACAGTTCCCATCATGAATTACACAGTTTTTGTTGCCAAGCTCCAGCTGCTAACTGTCAATTCCCTCAAGGAATTACATAGTTGTTTCTACCAATCTCCCGACAGCTGACTGTCAGTTTTCATCAGGAATTATGCATTTTTTGCTACCAGTTACTAGCAATTGACTACCAATTCCCCTCAAGAATTGGGCAATTTTTGCTGCCAATCTCCCACTGCCCACTCATTCCAAAAATTGCGCAGATTTTTCCTACCTAGCCTTCCTGCACCTAGGACTGTTCCTCCCAAAAATTGCGCAATTTTTTCCTCCAGCTAAGCCAGACCCCATGGACAATCACTGTCAATCTGGATTGCCCATCTTCATCACCCAGTGACTGCTGCACAATTTTCATCAGCAGTGCCTGGAGCCTCCATCCTAGCTCACAACCTTGTCACCTCTCCTAGTCACCTGCATCTGAAACGATCATGCATCATGGTAGACTAGGATGTTTTTGGATTTGATTTTGTCTCATCATGAGTGACTACAGATACAGTTACTCAAACAAACATGGTGCGATGATATATGGGATGAACAAAGAGAGAACATGCAGAAGGACAGGTTCACCAACAAGCGAACAAACGATGCATGCAAAGAGATGTCCTCACGAACGGATGATCATGAAAAGATGTGTTCGTAAACAGATGGACGGACGAACATGCACCTTTCACAAAAGGATGAACCTGTCAAGCCTACCAACATACAAGCAAGGAGAAATGTGTGAATGCAACAACAAGCAAACCAACGACCATCGAAGACTCCACACACTTTTCCATGTGGAGGTGAAGTTGTGACACACCATAAGGACATCCATCACCAAACAACACTGCAATGCTACATGCACACTAGTAGCAACACGAATGTACCGGCATTTTCATGTCAAGTCATTTCGTCCACATCTCTATTTTGGTCCATATTATCAATCAATGTAATGTAACGTTGAAGTGCAAGATACCCACTTGTTGTATGCAGAGTCATGTAAAGTCAAAAAGTCATGGAATTCAAACAGTCATGAGGGTAGTCAAACAATCACAAGGGTTAGTTTAACCCTTGGCTATAAATGCCCCCTCATTTGTACATGCAAAGGACTTTTCACCTTAGCTCATCCCACATAGCCTTGAGAGTCTATAATATTTTCTTTTAGGAGTAAGTAGTGGGTCCAACGCCCTGCACACGGGATTAGTGATGTATGGTGTAATGATGTGTCTTGGAACCTTCGCTTAATTTAGAAGCCTACTCACATGCCATCACATTTTCACACATGTATTGTAACTAATGTAAGACTAATCTTTAACACTTGTAATGCATGTTTCTTTAACCTGTGTTTAACAATTGAACTAATTCGCTTGTTATAATACATATATGTTAATGAAAATGTGTTCTAAATGATGTTAACCTTGTCTCGCCCATGTAGACTACTCTCCCAAACATCAGACAAACCTTTCACATAAAACTTGCTTCAAAAACTGTTGTACTCATGAGGACTAATCCGTTGAGTATTATACGTGTTATCTTCCCTTGTGTGTTGTGACTGCCACATACGTGTGGATTGTTCCGCCGAAATTTGTGTACCTCTTGTTATGTTTTGTGTTCCTAGCATAGTTGGGACTTCTCCCAATAACTTAGGACTCACTCCTACCCTCTCCCTCTACGGTGAAAGAACCATTGACACAAGAGACACTTGCAATCACTAGGCATGTGAACCTCACTTCTTCAAAGACAAAGCAAACCACTCTCCTTTGTTGACAAGCAAGAGTTGAGGCAAACCTTCAAGATAATGGCAACTGGACCATCATACCGGATGGGAGTCCCGCACCAAATGGTGTGAGATCTAGTTGGAACTTCATACCAGGGTGATCCCCTTAATGTTGGCAGTTTTAGCACCGTCAATATAAGCATAACCAGATATGAAATTATTGCAACCATCAATGGTAATGTGATATTACTTATGCCTCTAAGATACTAAAGCACCCATTTCACAGTGACCCAATGACAATTTCCTAGATTTTTCCTATATCTACTAACAACACCAAATGCATGTGAAATATTTGGTCTCATACATACCATCACATATGTTAAATATCCTACTACATTGTAATACAATACACAAGACATATAATCATTTTATTCTATACTACTAATACATACTCTTGAAGAAAGCTTAAAATATGAAGAAAAATCGATTTTTAGAGGTTTCACGTCATTCATACTAAACTACATAAATATTTTCTCCACATACTTCCATTGAAATGTAACCAAAGCTTACCATTTTCCTCTTCTCTATGTATTTCCATGCCCAATTTTTGTTTTTTTTCCCTAAATCGTTTATGTCAAAAAAATTTGAGCTTTTAACCTATTGATCTCAACCATGTGTTTGCTTGCAATAAGCATATAATCAACATATAACACCAAGGTAATGAATATGGAATTTAAAATTTTGAAGTAAACACAATGGTTATACTTCTATTAAATATTTGGATGACCATGAAGCAATCAAACTTCTTGTACCATTACCTAGGATATTACTTTAGGCCATTAAATGAATTCTTAAGATTGCAAACAACTATTCTCTTGTGATCATAACCAAACCCTTTTGGGTGTCCATATAAATATCCTCATCCAAATCTCCATGTAGAAATGTTGTTTAACATCTAATTACTCAATCTCAAGGTCAAATAAAGCATATAGTGATACTACAACATAGATAAAAATAGTCTTGGCAACAAGTGAGAAGATTTCATGGAAATCAATACCTTCCATTTGGGAATATCCTTTTACAAAAAGTCTTTCTTTGTAACTCAAAGCTTTTCCATTAGCACCCTTCTTCAATTTGTAGACCCACTTGCACCCAGTAACCCTTATGTCCTTTGGGAGTTCCATCAAGTCCCATGTTTAGTTATTCTCCAAGGCATCCATTTCTTTTGTTGTTAGTATCATTCATTTCCTCCTAATAACATGAAGTTTCCCCATCATTAGTAATCAATTCAATAGATAAACATAATATTCATACCTACTAGGAGGTGTCTTATGTGGATCTCCTTAGTGTGGGTTGTGTTGTTCCCACATTTCCCTACACAAATTTCTATATCCATATATTGTTATTCTTTAGAAGCTTCTTCTGTCTTCCTTGTGTTTATGGATGGTTGAGTCTCCAACTAAATTTCTTGATGCTTTGGTACTTATTACTATTTCACTTCAACTTGCCTATTGTATGATTTTAGTAGGGAGGATTAATCAAATACTACATCTTTGCTAATGATGATTTTGTGGGAAACAATATTTCACAATTTGTGTCCCTTAACTACATCATCATAACCAATAAAAAGGTAATTCTTTGTTTGAGGATCTATCTTACAACATTGATTGTTAGGATTAAGAGCATAAGCTTTACGAAAAGAAAAATTAAAACTGTGTAATCACAAGGATGACCTACCCATATCTCTTTAGGCATTTTAAGTGTATTGTAATTGATGTTGACCAATTCAGAAATAGCAAGAAGTGGGAATTTCTTCTTTCCACAACTCTTGTCAAAAATTGGCATTACTAAGAATGATTCTCGATCTCTCTAGAAGAGTCCTTTTCATGTGTTATTCCACATTATTTTCCTAGGGACTGTTAAAAATGGTTTTATGCCTTCTGATCTCAAATTACTTACAATATTTTTCAAATTCCAAATATTTGAGGTCACCTCCATTATGTGTTCTTAGACACTCAATTTCCTTGCTAGTTCTCTATTCAAGTAAAACTATAAATTGTTTAGATACATTAAACACATTAAATTTCCTTCTAAAAACATAGAGCCACGAATTTGTGGAGTAATCATCTATAAATTTTACAAAATAAGAGGCTCCACCAAAAGAAATTATAGATATAAACAACAATAGCTTTAATTGTTTAAACTATTGTATATAGGCTTCCCAAAGACACAATGTTGTAGAATTTTAAATTCAAGGATTTAAATATTAGAAGTAACTTGTGGTATATCAAGACCTTTAGTCCTTTTTTTCTCATATAATTGAATCATTGATGCCATAAATGAGTATATTCATTAGCTTCTTCACATATCACCACTTATTCATTTGCTAGAAAACTTCCTTCCACCTTCTAAATATTTCCAATCTTTGTATCCATCATAACCACCACAATGCCCTTGAATAGTTTTAATGCTCCACCTTGACCTATAAACATGTAGCCTCCACAATCCAAAACTCCCAAATAAATTAAATTCCTTTAACATTCAAGTTCATGTCTTATTTATATTAATACCCTTATAATAGCCTCAAATATTTTAATCTTAATGCTTCCTCGCATTCTTGCCACTTCCAATAATATTTCTTGGGATGCCCTATTTTATAATATCACTAACATTTTTACTCACCCTTCTTTACTTTTGACATGGATCTGGATGTACCTCTTGATTTATTCCATCTTTCTCTAGAATGACCTCTAGCCACCATTGCTTCAGCTATGGAATTTTTTATACCTGATTTCCTCCACAACTCCACAGAAAAAATTGTTACCATGATAGATTCATAGTCAAAAGAATCAATAGTATGAAAGCTAATGGAAGTGACTAGGTAGTCCAAAATTTAAGCAGAAAATAAAATAGCATCGCTTCCTTATCTTCCTCACTGATTTTTACATCCATACTAGCTAATTGTCATATAATAGTATTAATTATATTCAAATGATCAATGTACCAACCCTCATCAAGCCATGTTTTTGTAATTTAAAATATGAGTATAATGCCAACATGGGAATAAGAGTCACAAATATTTGATATGATGTGGTTTAAATATTTAATATTCATCCTTATGACTATCGACTGAAGCAGGGGAATACCTTATAGATTCAAATGTCTAAGGGATCTTATTTTATTGAAATGTCATTAAACCAGCCCTACACGTAATCATTGAAGTTAATGAGTTGTATATTGGAAAACTTGGTTGAGTTGACTTGTTGATAATCATTTTATGTGATATAACTATGGGAAAGCTACTTGTTTCCTAGAAAATTATGAGATGTTATTGGAGGTAGTGGTGGAGTCAGTTACCATTCCCATGGTGGTGGGAGGAGATAGGCCTGAAACCTCTTAGACAACAATGGAATTTTGAGAAGAATTATAGGAAAGACAATGGAAGAGAAAATTCTCTCTCTTGGGCATTGGATAGTTTTGGCATTGGCATTATTAATGCAATGGTCTTCTGGATGCATTATTGATCGTTAGAGTTCATGTACATGATTGGAAATTGGAAGTACAATGAAGAGTGGCACATCTGCTTGTATCCAAAGACTCTGTAATTAAGGTTATAGATTAGTACCCTTAATACTTGATCTTGAGTTAAACCAATGAGAATTTTTCTGAAATTCCTATGAAATGTGTGAGACCATTGGACTGTGATGTCCTAGGCCTGTATGGTCATTGAGAGGCTTAATGGATGGTTGAATCATAGTGATACTTGTTTTATAGTTGATAAACCACCTAGATAGGGCATTCTGGGTCACTCTGGTGTTTACTAAGTAGCTGATAAACCACTTGGATAGTGGACATCAAACCCTTTTGGTTCTTGCTATGAAAAGAACCCTGATAAATGACATAAATAGTGGATTCCGACTCATGGGAATTAGAAATACACCATTTGAACCATGGGTGAATCCCTGTGAATGAACTAAGAGGAAAGAGTGGGTCACTATGGTGCTTAATGTTAGGAAAGAACTGATAAAACACCTTGGTGATTTTTGTAAGCATAACTAGTAAACCACCTTGGTGCTTGCTATTAGACAGTTGTTGAAAAAAAACCTATACAATGAGCTCCATACTCTGAGTGTTAAACCAAGCCTTCAGTGTGAATTTCCCTAAGAAAGCATCTCCTCAAACATTGGATCTAGCTCAAGAGTGATCAACTACAAGAAAGTTGTGTGTAGTTGGCCTATTGTTGTGCGAAGAATGGAATTCCCTCCTTTAGCTAAAATCTAGTTTAAGATACATAGATAAGTATACTATATTTATGTAATTGAACTATGAACTATGATGTTCCCAACTATGAGATCTTGTGTGTTATGATTTAATGAATGTCTAATTATGTTATATAATGTTATGTTCCTGATCTACATGAGGAACTATGATTTTAAGCTCTCTTATTTTACAACAAAGGATTTTTTATATATATTAGATCAATTTGTTTAGAGGGCTAGTAATGCCTGATACATGTACTGCAATTCCTCTTTTATGGTTATGAGTATATGTGTGTTAGTATTCAATTGATAATAATAGATTTTGGGATAATTCTAATCAGTTTGCAAGAGATCAATAAGGTTGGGTTGGTTTGTAAAATTTCTTTTTGTGTGTCATTAAACATCTATATGAATTCAGTGTTCGGGACCTTGCCTCTTTCATCTCAGGAACAAGTTCTTTTGGTGTTATGGATCCCTGCCCCTATGTACTACTAAGTACTACTAAGGAATTTGAATTTTGAAACCCCCAACTATTCAAAAGATGAATAATCATACATTTCTAAAAAATTCATTTTTGTCACCAACTCAACGATACTTGCATGATGTGGGGTCAATTTCTATCGTTGTCACTATAAAACCTATGTGAACCACGCATCCCCCAAGCACAATACAACAAGCTAGGTTAAATTTGTGCCAATATTAATATAAGGAATACCTTAACAGTACATTGTGTTGCCAACTAATATAAACCCTTAAAAACTATATATTTTACATTTTGACATAAATAATGTCATTATTTTTTCTTATGACTAGAAACCATGTCAATCTCATTCCTTAATTATATTTATCTATCCTAAAACTTATCCATAATATATTCTAGCATTGGCATGTAATATATTTGCAATCTTCATGTCAATTGGAATTATCTGAAATGTTTGAGAAAAATGTTACCTATAAGAAACCAGTTAACCACTTACAACCACTTACCATTTCATTATAAGAAACAATTTTCCATACCATGGTTAAAAAGAGCCAACATTATTCTATCACTCTGGTCTTGCTCGCTCGTAAACCATTTTAATTACTTAAAAATTAAATTTATATATTATATTTAAATTTTTTAAATATATCACAAATAATTTAAAAATCCTTAAAAAGAATTCATATATTATATTTAAATTTTTTAAATATATCACAAATAATTTTAAAAATCCTTAAAAGAATTCATGTATTATATTTAAATTTTTTAAATATACCACAAATAATTTTTAAAATCCTTAAAAGAAATCATGAAAACAAATTCTAAATAAAAACCCAGAAGAAAAATTCATGGAAATAGTCGATTAATCTACAGCACAATCATATTATAGTGCTAGACTACCTATCCGCAGCTCCAGGAAGCAAAAGACATATAGAGCGAGCAGCAACAGTCAAAATACACCCCACATTGTGAAATTGAAATCCGATTATCAGAACAATTGCTATCATTATATCGAAAGGTGTCACGTGTATTTTACCATTGATGTACGAGAGGTGAAAGGTATCTGAAGCTGAGGTGTATTTTCCTTATTTGATATAGTCAATCTTTAATATTTATAATTATAATAAAAATTTATTTGAATATTTATTATGAATAAGATATTTTATTATTATTTTCTTTTTTAAGTTGGGAAGGATTATATTTTCTATATCATTTCAATTTAGTTTGGAATTGAATATGGGATTTCATGTCTAATATATCACTTCAATCTTGCATATGGCTTGCCCTTGACACTTCAATCAGGTTGGCACTTTCATAAAAATTTGTATTTTTAAAAGATTTATAAAAAAAGATATTTTATCTTTCTCAACTTATCATAAATAAATATAAAAATTAAATTTATTTTCGAAGTGGTTCATTGTACCCATATGATACATGTTATTCTGAAAAGTCAAAGTAGAGAATCTTGTTTCAAATAGACATGTCATAGCATGAATTTGAATTGTGACCTTGGATGCTACTCCAAAATATCAAGATAAATAATAGTATTAGATCAGAGAATTTTGTGATCTATATGATAGATAGATGTCTTTTGGAATAATCACATCATTAAGATTTGGTCAAAGTTTCAAACCAACCAATAAAATTTATACTCAAAATTAAAGACACGAAATTACCCAACATTCTAACAAAACCTTTTGGGAATTTGAAAAGTCCATCCACACATACATGCGCAGCAGCATTAGCAAAGCATAGCAGACGTGGCTGATTCACATACACTCGGAAATAGAAGCATCCAACTGATAGCGGTGAACCAGTGGCACCGCCTTTGCCAGCAGAATCCGTACGCCGACGTTATAGTTCAAGTAAACAGCCGTGTTACACAAAGACACAGAATGTGAAATAAAGGATATGTCGGAGAAGGTGGCAAAGCCAAGTTGAGTATCTTTAATTGGTTTGTCATAATAGAATCTTAAAAGAACACACGTAAATCGATTCATATAATTTAGATTTGTGTGGACAAAACCGTGTATGCGATCGACATGGTTGAATAAAGTCGTTAAAGAAAATCGTTAAAGTGTCAGACAGCGGGCGAGCAGACTTTTCTGTCGACTGCACGTTTCCTTCATGCACACTTCACAGCTTTCTCTATTATTCTATTCTCATTCACTCGTAACATCCAGGGTCTCTGTCATTGCTTGTTTATGATACTGATTCAACACACCTTCTTCTGTCACAGTCCATGGGGCTCCTCTTCTTCCAAATGCGGGCTAGTTGGCCTTTGGAGCGCTGGTCTTTTAGGGCTGTTCATGTCTCCTGACCTACCATTCTCCAAAATTCAAATGCCGATTTGGCAAGTGCGCCATACCTGACAAAGTGACTCTCGCTGCAAAATGGTACGGTACTTTCTATCAATAATGGTACTGTACTTTCTATCAATGGTGATTGTTCGAAGAAATTGAACCCTCAACTAATTCTAAGAAAAAATTAGAGGTAACAGCATAGCGTCATTTTAATCTCGGATGGTTATGGGTTTAGAGAAATCAATTTTTTTTAAGCAAGTTTAGTGCTGCAAAATAAACTATTTCTAAGGATTTGATTATTTTTTTAATAGATTTATGGTTTTTTTTGTGGCTAATATTAATTTCTATTAATAGTCTAAATAAAATAAAAATATTATATATATTATATATATATATATATATATATATATTATATTATAATATAATTTTAAAGCCACATATTTAATTGGTGTATGATATTTCATTGTTTGTGGGACAAAAGACATCAAATTGGTGTAGGAGACTTTATTGTATGTGGGACAAGGGACACTCAATTGGTGTATGGGCCCCCCTTGTTTTTGAGACAAGGGACACCCAATTGGTGTCTGAGGCCCCTTGTTTGTGGGACAAGGGACCCACCTTAGTGTATCAGTCCCCATTATTTGTGGGACAAAGGACACCCAATTGGTGTATGAGACCCCCTTGTTTGTAGGACAAAGGACCCACCTCCACTCAGCAATTTGACCACTAACTCTAAGAAGGCATACATACTCTATCCTGTCTAGTTTTAAACCTCTGACCTCTTAAGAGGAAACACATACTCTTAACCATTATGCTCACTCAAGTATTATGTCCTAGTATGAAATAATTATACATTTTTGTTCTTTTTCCTTTTATATAGATACAAGTATAGAAAAGAATATATTGTTCATTCTATTTATTTATATAATTAATGTTGAAATATTTTATTTATAATTCAAATTTAAAATATTGTGTAAATGTATATATCAATTAAATGAAATCCACATTCCATTCCTATTAATAAGGAATTATATATATATATATAATATATATATATATATATTATATATTTATTATTTATTATTTTTCTTTTGGTATATATTAATTTATTTATTTAAGATGGATAGGAAAATTTTTATTTATAATTAATATTAAAATATTCTTTCCCTCTTTCTAAATATATAGATACTAAGTTGATATTGGAATATGTTAGTTAAGATGTATATATCATCAATTTTAGAATGTAAAACAATTATACATCTAGTAATACATTTTTCTAATACCATATGTCAACTCTAAGTAAAGAAAGTTGTAAGAAAGGGAATACGGCCAAGGTAACCACAGACCAATATTTTAGACACAGAGTTTAGCCAATCTGCATCTAGAAAGGGCTCCCTCTTTATGATTTAACTTTGTTTTGAAAGATGCTAGGCTAGTTATGATGTTCAGGGGTTTTGTTTGATTGTTGGATGGTGAGACTCAGTAGAACAGAGGTATAAATCTGAGAAGTTTAGTCCATTGGGCTAATGGAGTCTATGAAGATAGATTGTTGGATATGGTTTCATAACAGAGGATGGCACTACAGAGCAAGGTAATCAAACATGGAACAATTTCAAAGGTTGGAATTAGATGGAATGGACTCTAATGGATGAAGGGCAATTAAGAATCCTTCATCATATAGACAGAGGGAAAGTGAATGATTACTACTAAGAAGCAATTAAGAATTCCTTAGCAAATAATCAAAATGATAGAATCAAGGGAAACAAGAGCAATTAAGAATTCACTGTTTATACTTAATTCTGAAAAAAAAAAAATATAGAGAATAACAAAGACTGAACACAGAGTGCAGTTAAACAAATTCTGAGTTAATATTTCTCTTTATTATTCAGACCATGAAACATAGATGACATAATAAACAAGAAAAATATAAAGCAGGAGATATAAGGGTACTCATTGATCCATAGTTTGATTCAAGAATTCTGTAACAATTCCTCTGCTATCAATTTCGCATCCAGAGAGTCCAGCAACAATGGATTCCCACAGCTTTTGTATTCAGAAAATTTCAGTATTACAGCGCAGTCTAAGAAATGCATCACCAACCCCAAATACTTGAAATGGGGAGGTATTATACAAAATATGTTTACAAAATATCTGATAGAGATAATATCTAGTGATGAGTTATTGTTTTTACAAGAGATGGAGACACGTAGTCTTGAAAACAGGGAAGAATTAAATGAAGAAATAAATGATGTTGTGCTGGCTATAGCCCCTGTAAGTTGGTCTTCAGCTGTTTTCCATTGATACTTTGTGCTGGCTGCAGCGGCCTGTTCAGATGTCCTTAATTCTGATTTGATACGCCTTTATTCGTCTGAACCTCATTTATTCCTTTTCTCTGCAACATGGTACAAAACTTTGAATTTACCCAAGATACCAAAGATACCAAAGATAACAAAGATAAGTTCATAAGATTCCTAACATGTCTTGCCACCAATCTGATTCTGGTAGCTTATGTCTCTGCAGCTTTCTTAAAGTCTCATCAGTCTCTGTGTACCTGAAGAAATAGGTGGGATGACGAATAGATGTTTCACCTCATGCTCAATGTAAAATAAATTCTCCAATTTGTCATAAAGGGCTTGGCCATTTGAGACTACCTTCTCTGCTGAAGTACTTGATGATGCATTAACTTGATCAGCAGCAGGTTTATTCAACTTGTGCATGTACTCTATATGTCTCATCAGGCGTTTATTACTTCCCAACGGACTTGGCAAACCCTTTTCATGCAAAACTGCAAATATTTCTATAAAAGAATCAATCTCCATCTGCATGTCCTGGCATCTCATTTCCAAATTTTGCATCAGAATTATCATGATTAGAACTTTCTTGATATGCAAAATGGTGCATGTCCTGTCTCTGATTTGCAGTGCCTCTAGTTCTTCACTAGTCTTGGTGTTCAAAAAATGTATTAGCCTGTTAGCTTCTTCAGGCATCTGCCCCAATAAAGCTCTTGTCTTTTGAATCTCCACTTGGGTCGTTGCTATCAAGTCAATCTGCTCATAAATGACTTGGATAGATCTCCACACATTTCTAAGAGATTGATTGATGTTGGCCCACAAAATGCCTTTGATTTCTCCCAGAGGCTTATTTAAAGAGAGATCCTTTTCTAATGCTCTCACCTTGTTCTCTAATGCCTTAACCTCCCTTGCCTTTTCTACCACAGTCATCTTGGATTTTTCATAACTTATTTCTAATTTTTCCAATTTCTCTTTAGCCTCTTTCAATTCTGATACTTGGAGTTTTAATTCCTCCATGGCTTTTATTAATTCCTCTGTGGTCATGGTAGTGCTACTGCCTGGTGTTGTTGTTGTTGCTCCCGATGAGGTACCTGTAGTTATTCCTGTTGTGGATGCTAGAACAGTGGGAGGAAATGCTATTATAACTATGGAAGGGGCAGTTATGACTGCAGGAATTGCTTCAGGTGGCGGGGAGGTTGACTCTCCCTTGTTTTCTTTTAGAGTTGTCTCCAATGCTTGCTCAGTATCAATTAACCTTTGATTGAGCTTCATGAAAAATTCCATCATGTCCTCCTCTGACTTCTGCTGTACCACTTCTGTTGTCTGACAATGCATAGTAGGAGGCAATTTTAGCTTTTTTCTCAAGGCAACAATATCTTCCTCTTTCTTCTTCATCAGTGCCTTAATGCCCTTGGCATCCTTTGGGTCATGTCCTAGCTCAATGATAATCTCCTCCAAAGATTTTATCTTGTTGTCTTTAGCAAGAGAAGACACTTTCTCCAAATCTAGATGAGCTAACATAGCTTTATGAGCTAACATATCTTTATGAGCTAATTTATGAGCTAACATAGCTTTATCCGCTAGTGTGGAAAAGACCATCTCTCCAGTCTGTTTGTGCAGCTCGTTCTAGTCCATAGGATGAATATCCTTGGCCAATACTTCCAAATTTATCCTAAAGTAATCAGCTACTGATTGTGGTTGATATACCTTGGGCTTGAAATGACTCATGATCATCTTGCCCTCCTCAATGTCATAGGCAGACATCAACCTTTGCTGGTTTGTGGGGGCCATTTTAAGA
Source organism: Pinus taeda (assembly GCA_000404065.3). Lineage (NCBI taxonomy): Eukaryota > Viridiplantae > Streptophyta > Pinopsida > Pinales > Pinaceae > Pinus > Pinus taeda. The sequence goes on along the minus strand of APFE030812433.1, from coordinate 11,342 downwards.
TATTGGTTGTAAAGTTGTACCCTTAGTGGGTCGTTTCTAGCCTTAATTTCCGTGAATGTTCTTTTGATGTCGAAGGCATGTTTGATTTGTGGCCTTGTAGATGAAACTTCCATGCTATGTTGCCTTTCTAGCTCTTACCAGTGTGAGCTAGTTGATGTGTCGACCATTGGGGAAGTCTGCTGGTTGACTACCCTTTCACCTCTCAAACTATCTATTGTTTCCTCAAAGATTTTCTCTTCATAGTGAGGATTTAATTTTTGCCTCTTTGCACCTGGTTGTTCTGCAGGTCCACTCATGGGTGTAAGGTCTTCCCTGTCTCTCTTTTTTCCTTTTTCCTCAAGTAGAGGAGTCTACAATGTAGGAATCTCTGCTGCTTTGGTTTGGACTGGAGGAATTTTCTCTTGCTAATTTGTCATTGCTAGTTGCTCTGTTTCTACCACTTCCTTTCCCTTAGAGATCCCTGTACCTAGTGTGATGGCTTCTTGTACAGGCTGCTGAGAAGTTCCAGCAGAGGATGTACCAACTCCTGCTTGTTGAGGTAGCTTAAAAGATACATGTCCAAAAGAGTCTAAGTCAAGGGTTTTTTCAAGGTCTTTCATAGCCCTCTCCATCTTTTCTTGTTCACTAATTTGTTCTACTAATGTACCCTCTACCCAGTCATCTTGATTAGCATACTGTTCAAATTCAAGGATTCTATGGTGTACATAAGCTGACGGCTTGTTTCTTACTCTTCTGTCATTTATGAAGCTATTTGGGTCATATGGTACCCACCAAAAACTTTTCTTCAATTTAAGTTGTTCCCCTAATATCTTATCAATCTCTTCCCATGCATCCCTAGAATTGATGACAAAAGGGCATAACTGGTTTTTTATTCTCAGTTGGGCCTTCTTCTTTGCACTCCAAAAGTGGGTCAAGTCTACATGGATAAGCTACCTGAAATACTCCAGCGCAAATAGTCTCATAGGCACATATTTGGGCAGCTTGTAAGGGCACAATTCACAGCCATATATTCTGATTTCAGTGTGATTCTGGTACAAGTACCAGTCACCTATCTTGTACTGTCTGGAAAGCTGCAAAATATTCCTTATATCACCAAAGAGCCTAGGAGGAGGAGCTCCTATCAGTAGAGTGGTGGCTGGATGTATGAACAGGCCGATGAATTCACAATAGGTATAAGGGGATTCATGGACATTGTGGAAGACTGAGGTCCAAAAGATCACAGACCTCCGCTCTTGTTTGGAATCCAATTTCCTAATGGGAAATGAAAAGGTGTCTGGCTGATAATATAGTAGAAGGTGGTAGATGAATGAAGTGTACTTGAAGACTCCTTCTCTGTCTACACTTATGAATTACTCATTGATTTTGTTAGCAATAAAGGTTACATAGTCATACTTGACAGCAGAAGGCTGTCTTGGGGTAAATATTGACAGCAGAACTAAGGTTGCCTCATCAACAAACTCACTGGTTTTGAATCCCAAGATGAAGGATATCATATCAATTATGAGCTTTCCTATTTCAGTCAACCAGACATGCACATATGGGGGCGGGCCTTGCGGCTGGCAATCTGGTCTCATGAACATTTGAGCAATGCGGGTTATTTCTGAATTAATTGGGTGACAGGGTCATAGTTGGCACAACAATGGTGAATAATATTTGGGAAAACATTGACTGAAGGAAGGTAATACCTGGGAAGATTAGATTCCATTATTCCATAGAAATCAACGTCGCTCAAATAACTGTTTCTAACTCGGAAAAATGCCTGGAGGTGGTTCATGTCACCAGATAACTCTTTAATTTGAAAATCTCTGTCAGCCAAGGGTAACCAATCCTGGTCCTTATGAGGTGCATTGAGGGGTGCGACATGCAGGGCTATGGGAGTCTCCATGCTTGGTTCTTGTGTTTTCAAGCTGGAGGTTGGGATTCCGTGGAAACAATGGGCTAAACAATGGTTATGGTGTCTTCGTATGGCAGCTGTAGACTCTATTTAGCTTGAATTTAGCTTTTTTGGGTAAAATTCACAGAGCAAAAATGAAATTATAGGTTCGGGAAATGAATTTGGGTAAATACCTATTTTTTAAAGGTGAACAATGCAATTGTAGGTTGCAGGATGAGCAGCAGAACACGATACTGGAGTTTGTTGGTCGGGTGGTAGACTGGACATTCGAGCAATCAACCAAACGTAATTTTGCATGAAAACAATTCACAAAGAAAATGGATGAAAATGACAGTTTACAGTGTTTTTAACAAAATTTTGGCTTTGGCAGGGCTTTTTGGCATTTATTGTTGGATGACGTCAGCTGGATTGGATGTGTTGTCGTTTAGCAGAAGGGTGGGTGGTGATGTGGCACTGACATCAGCGAGGGGTCAGTGAGAGGGCAGTAAGTTGTTTTGCCCTGCACCGCTTATGGGCTAAAGTGGTTTTAGACGGGGGGGGGTCACAAGTAGTGTGGGTGGTCGATAAACGTCCTAGTACGGGCGATGATACCACCAATCCCCTTGGGCGGTAAAGTTTGGCGGCAGAGGGGGTCGCGATATTAATAACAATTGTCAGATGTGAGGGTGTGGATCAGATCGTTGGCGCTTTTCAAAGATGGCGAATGGTTAACGCGCGGGGGCCCAATAATATTAACGTTAATTAATGATATCAGGCACGTTCTTATTGGTAATCGGGGTGATCAATTATTAATTAACCTGGGGTTAATTAATCCTTCGAGCAGAGAAAAAGGTTATTAACAAGTTTCAATTAACCTTGTTAATCCCTAACAGACAAATGTATATATGGTTATATTTCAACCATGGGCGGGGATATTAAATATTGCAGGATTATGTACATATATACATATTACGGGATTTGGTTTTATATATGGGAGTTACATAGTAAAGCTAGGGTTAATATGAAAGAAATGTAAATGATAGCACTAAGCATAATGTTTTGGAATTTTTACATAAAAACTTAGGCCAAAGGGGAGGAAAAGGAGTTTTTACACAAGATATGTGGCTGTGTTTTCTAAGTAAATGGAGCTTTTACTTAGGTGTCTGATGAAAAATGGGATGAGTGATTTTAAGGATATTTGAGCAGATTTCAATACCTTTAAGGGAGATTAGTAAGTGACTTGGGAGAAAGACATGAAGGGGAGTTAGTAATAAAATCTTCCTCACTTGAGCTGCCTCAAAGTATATGCTTTGCACCTGTGATAAGGATAACATTAACACCTTTTGGAAACAAAATCAATCACAAGAGTTCTTTTGCAACACCACTCTACCTACCCAACTTGATTTGCCTAACATTTTTTCTTCTTTTCTTTGGGTGCACTTAGACTAGCAAACCCTCATTCTCTTATTTTCTTTTCCCTGCAATCCTATCTAGATCTACCCTTATAAGACCCAAGGGCTCAGGTTTAACAGTTGAGCTTCTTTGCTTCTCTAGCTATCTAGTTATCTGCCAAGATTGAACAGTTTGGACATATCTTATTCTCTATCTCTAAAACAAGTAAATTCAAACCATGAACTAGCCAAGACTGAATTTTTTGGCCATTCATCAATGGTGGCATAAGTCAACAAGCTGCACACCATGAAATCATTGCAAAAAAAAAATAGTAGTGGCATTTTGAATTTACACACTTTCCTGTTCTATTTGTTTGGGGTTCATTTCTTTTACTTTTTTTACCATTTCATTCTTTTTTCCCTTTGATTTTTCTTTTAGGGCATACCCTCTTTACATTTTTTAACTTTTTTGATTTCTTGGGAATATGGAAAACCTTTGCAACCAAACAAAATGTATGAACATATGGCAGAGCCCATTCAATGCCAATCATGAAATATGACACCTATTAGTATAGGAGCATAACAATGGCTCCACTTGGGGATGGCTTTCCCTGGTGGAAAGTCAAGAACAACAGGTCAGATAACCTTCTCCATAACTTTTGATTATGGCTCTGAAACCTCCTTCTATTGGTTGCTTTATTATATGTATGACAGTTATACTTTATGGAGCTTAGGGCCTTCTCTTTGGGCTTCAACTTCAGCAAATTACCATCCAATCCAAGCCGTGACATTATCAAACATAAAGTATGTATAGGTTAAAGAAAAATATATCAGACAGTTGGATCAAAGTAGTGCTTAAGCATCCGACCATTCCCTGGCCCTTCCTCAGCTTCTGTGCCATCCAGGTTCCTCAAAAAATATGTATTATTCCCTTGCAAGGCCTGGATAATATAAGATCCCTTCCATAGGAAGTCAAACTTCCCATGCTTTCCTTTATCTTCATTCCTAGAATCCCACTTTAAAACTTTGTCTCCCATGTAGAAATCTTCTGCCTTAGTCCTTTTGTCAAATATCTTTTTGAGTTTTTCTTGTAGCACCTGGGATCTTTGATATACTTCCTCTCTGGTCTGCTGCAAATGAATGGTCTGATTTATTCTTCTCTGGATATTATTGAGTTCTGCCTGAGTTTCTTGTAGTAATTTCATTACAAGGACCCCCAAGGATGAAGGAAATACAGCCTCCATGCCATAAACTAGCTCATAAGGGCTAGTTCCAATTGATCTCTTTGTAGTTAATCTGCCTGCCCATCGTGCATTTGTAAGCTTCTTGTGCCATTTTTTCTTGTTCTCTTCCAGCAATTTCTTAATAATATTGATTAGACTTTTATTGGAAGATTCAGCTAGGCCATTACCCTGAGGGTAATAGGCTATGGAATGACCTAAAATGATATGGTATTTGTGGCAAAAATTTATCATTTCCCTGGATTTGAAAGCAACAGCATTGTCAATTATGATTTTTTCAGGACAGCCAAATCGAGATAGTATGTTGGTTTCTAAGAACCCTATAATCACCGTATCATTGGCTTGTCTGGTGGGAATGGCTTCTATCCACTTGGTGAAGTAATCTGTGGCAGTGAGGATCCATTTATGTTGGCCAGAGGAGGAGGGATGGATTTCTCCAATGAAATCTAGAACCTGTTGCTGAAAAGGCTTTTCTGTGGAAATTGGTTTAAGGGGTAGAGATAGAAGCTTCCTCTTGCCTTCAAAAATTTTACATTTATGGCAAGAGGTAACAAATTTCTTCACATCAGCAAATAAGGTGGGCCAATAAAATCCAGCCCTTAGAATTTTGTCTGCAGTTGATTTCCAATAAAGATGTCCACCACAGTCCCCTGCATGGAATTATTTGAGCACTTTTTCAGTTTCATCTCTTATCAAACAATTCAATAAAATACCCTCATGATTTTTCCAAAATAAAGCATTATCTAAAATACAGAATTTTGAAGCTTTCATTTTTAGAAATATTTTCTTTGTTCTGGATAACCCTGGAGGAGCCTGCAGGTTTAATAACACATGAATTATATCAACATACCAAGGTGATTCTAAGAATGCCTGATTAATCTGTGGAGTCACCATCTCTTGTTCATTATTTAGTTCATTGATATCAAGGGCTTGAAAGTTTGTTTCATTCATCAGTTTAGCTAACCCCTATCCTTTTATAAGCTTTGCGGGTTTTATTTCAATGTCATACTCCAGAATATTGGCTATCCATTTGCCTCTTTTGCCTTCAATTCCTTCTTGAGTTAGAATGTCTTTGACCACAACACTTGGTACATAAGCTATTACATGAGAGTACAAGATATAAACTCTAAAATCCTTAATAGCTTTCACAAGTGCATAAGCCTGTTTTTCCATGATTTGATATTTGAGCGGTGCATCCTTAAGTGCTTTACTAAAAAAGTATATAGGTTTTTCACATCCTTGGTCATCGTTATGTAGTAAAGCAACAACAATGGTGTGTTTTGATGCAAATGAAAAGATCATGAAGTCTCTATCAAACTTTGAACTTCTAAGGATTGGTGTTTTAGTTAAAGCCATTTTGATTTCTTCAAATGCTTGTTTGGATTTTACTATCCATTTGACCTTGGAATCCTTTTTTAACATGTTGTTTAGCAGTCTGATTAATTCAGCCAGATTGGGTATGAATCTCCTTAGGAAGTTGATCTTTTCGAGGAAGGCTTGAAGTTCTTTGATATTTCTGGGGTGAGGAACTTGCAGAATGGCTTGTATTCTATCTGGATCAATTCTAATGCCTTCTTTGGAGATGATGTGGCCCAACAATTTGCCTTCTTCTAGCCCAAACAATGACTTCTTAAGGTTTAAAGAAATACCATACTTTCTGCATATTAGAAACACTTGTCCCAAATGATCTAGGTGTTGCTAATCTGTTTTGGAAAACGCAGTAAAGTCATCTAGATATATGACCAGAAAATCATGGATTTCTTTTGCAAAAGCTATGTCCATGGCCCGTTGAAAGGTTTCCCCTGCATTCTTAAGTCCGAATGGCATTTTTAGATATTTGAAAGTTCCCCATGTTGTTGTAAAGGCAATTTTTTCTTGATCATCAGGGTGGACTAGGATATGATTGAAACCTGAGAATCCATCTAGAAGTGAAATCCTAGAGGCACCTACTACCCTTTGTAGAATGTGATCCATCTTGGGCAAGGGTTAATTGTTTTTCAAAGAAACCTTATTCACATTCCTTAAATCAACACACAGTCTAATTTCCCCTATTTTCTTCCTAGTGGGTACTAGATTGGACATCCATTTTGAAAATCTGATAGGAGCAATTATTCCTGTCTCATACATCCGTTTGTTTTCTTTTTCAATTAAGGGTAACAGTACAGGGTTGATTCTTCTGAGTTTCTATTTGAATGGCTTCTGATTATCTTTAAGGGGTATAGTATGTTGAATTACAGAGGTATCATAAGATTTGAGATCTTCATAGCTCTAGGCAAAAACATCCTGGAAATCTTTGAACAGTTCAACATATTTAAGATTTTGATCAGGGGGCAAGGTTTTGGACAATTTTATCATTTTTGGATTTTCCTCAGTCCCTATGTTGCATCAATATCTGCTTTTAGAGGCTGCATTTTGGGTTTCCTTGGGATATCATTAGAATCAAAGAAATCTTCTAGGGGAGTTAATCCTTTGGGTAAACAATTATCTTTCAAATGAATAACTTCAGCTTCTCCTTCTACCATCTCATCAATATCTATCTCTTTAAGATCTTGTATTTCTTTCTTGGTGAATGTTGTTGGATGAAGCATTTGATTTGCACTCTCCGCTGAAATGTTTGTTTGTATTTTATTATTTTGATCAATCATGCCAACAGTGTCTATGTTTGTGCTGGAAAACTCTTCCTCTAGTGTCAAGAAATTATTAATATGACTATCATTATCAAACACCTGCAAGTTCTTCACATTATCAGGTATGGCTGGCCTGTGTCTAATCTCAGCTGTGAACTGATGATTAGGTTCAAACAGTAATTTACAAGTGCTGGCGAATGTTCCTAAATTGTGAGCATGAAAATTCTGCTTCCTTGGGACTTTAGTAAGTTTTGTTTCAAGAAATGCGTTGAGGATGTCAACTACTGTTCCTCTATAGGCTCTCAGTCTGTGATCAATTGTGAGGAAGTTTCCTTTTATTTGTTGAATTACTAATCAGAGTCTCCCAAAACTGATATCTTGTTTGCCCCTAATCTTTTGAGCAGTTTAAGTCCTAGCAGCAGGGATTCACTCAGCCATGTTATTGATGCATTTAAAGTTTAACCTATAAGCATGACCCTCAGCATGGTCATTTTCTAGATTGTGCACCCAAATTCTAGATCCTGCTCCTAATTTGTTAACTGAACCATCAAATTCTAAATACCAAAGGGTTTCATGTTCATAGTCAGTATTAGGGGTCTGAATGACTTGCTTTATGGGCAGATACATTTCTTTATTTTCAGCTGGTTTCTCTTGGTCGTGTGATGTATCGTTATTCTCAAACATTTCTTGAATGTGAGCACCAAAGTTTTTGTTTGAAATTTCTGCTTGTTCAAGTGTTAAAACCTTGACCTTAGCTGGGGAATTTGCTTCAGCATTAAAGAGAATGAAGGAGTCTAAATTAGATTGTATGGAGTAGATGGGGAAATTCTGGGGATTCTCTTGACTACTTACCACATACTTCATTAAAGTCTCTCTATATAACTTATTTGGTTGACCAAATACAGAAATAGTAGCATAGGACATAGCCAACTGTAATGATCCTTGAAGCTTTGCACCTCAAGATCTAGACAATAGCATGCCATATTTGGGTAGAATATCAGCTACCACTACATCCATTAAAATTGTTTTGGTAGGGTATTGAACTAATGACACACATAGATCCTTGATCGATCCTAGACATCTGACTGGGCTTGAATCAAAAGAGAATAAGTCTTTGTATGGTCTAGTTATATCTAGTTCCAACTTCTCCATTACAAACTTAGGCATTAAGTTGTGAGAAGCGCCAGAATCAAACATAGCATTATGGAGAATTTTGTCATGTATGCTTAAACTTACATAGAAAGGAGGAACACCTCCATCTACTGGTTTTCCATTTACCTCAGGTCCAAAAATTAATTCTGACTGATCATCAAAAACATTCACTAAATCTTGGTTCACAGAAATCTGGAGTGATCTGCTAATTTGACTTCTATAAACATCATGCTTAGCCAATTATGACAATGGAATGGCTATCTTTATTTTTCCTATTTCTGTCTCAAGATTGAAAGGTTTTTCACTTTGGATTTTTGTATTTGTGCTAGTGGGATTCTCTTGTTCTGCAGGATTTTCTGTGTTTTTCTCTATATCAGGAGTGGTATTATTGGTTGAGGTTGCCTTTAGATTAAATTCTAAAGGTCCTTCCAAATATCCTTTAGAAGGAATGGAAGTGGAGGGTTGTCTGTCAATTTGTTGTTCATCTAATATATCTTCAATTATTGGATATTTTGGGTTAGGACTGGTTCCAGGAGGGGTTTGTATAGGGGGTTTATTAATTTTACTTTTGTTATGCTACTTGGCCTCCTTCTATTTATTGATTTCATGGACATCTATTCTTCTGCTTCTTAGATTGTATTGATTATGGGCTTCATAGATTGTTGTGTCATATCCCTCCTTAAAATCAAATGACTCACCTGACTGTGTTTGGAATTTTTCAAGAGTGTGAGCTTCTTGGTCTTCTTGCGTTAGGAAAACCTGTTGTTCATTGTTGAGGCCCATTAAGTTAATTTGAGTGTCTTCCGGTGGTTCCTCAGAAGTTGAGGCTTCAGCAAAATTTTCTTGAAATGGGGGCCTAATATTTTGATCAGGTCCAGACTTTCCAATGTTAGGGTTTTGATTCTTCCTGAAGTTTGGATTTCTTGTAGTGTTGCTAGGTTGGCCATCCCAAGATGACTTCCTCTCAATGGTTTCTACTCTATCCCCAAGTCTGTCCATTCCTTTAATGATAGCATCTAATTTTTGTTCAAAGGCGTATGGTTCTTCTTTGAAAGGTATCCTTCTTTCATCTCTAGCCCAAGCTCGCTTAGAAATCAGGTTAGCCTCTACACTTATAGCTATACTCTTTATTTCCTCTAGGTCTCTAGGAGCTCTTTCGCTAAGTTGATATGTCATATCAGAGTCAAATGCATCAGGGAATTTAATCAGAGCTAAATCAGGAGGAGGTCTAAGATTTTGGGGAATAGCATTGTAAACATTATTGAATCTGGTGCAGTAATCTTGAACAGTTTCTTGTGCACCTCTTTTCAAGCCTTCATATTCTGATAGAATGTGCAAAGGATCTTTTTTCTTTTCTCATCTGCTCAAGAAGGTCTGATAAAGAGCTTGAGGATCATTGATACTATTTGCAGGGAGGGCTCTAAACCAAGTTCTGATATCTCCAGTCAAACTTTGAACAAAAATTCTCATCCTAACATCATCATCATCAACCTCATATATTTCAAAGTACTATGTCATTTTTTTAGTATGGTGTTGAGCTGTATATGTACCTGTACCATCAAAAGGAGTGATTTTGCTTTGATAATATTGGGGCATAGCCCCTAGATTGGCAGGTAAGTCGAGAGGAGCATATCTATTTTCCATGTTAACAGGGATATGTGTGACAACTGGTGCAGTAGGAACAACAACAGGGATTTGAACAATGGATGGAAGAGTGGAAGGGGTAACTTTACACTAGGAAAAGTGAGGTATTAATGGTGGATTTAAAGAAGGGGTAGTAATTACAGGAAGATTTGGTGTTTTTCCAGAGGTAAGCTCAAGTCGAAGAGAGCTCTGCAAATGTTTATTAAGATATGGAGTGACAACTCCCAGCTGCATATTTTCAGTGAATACTGGATCTTGAATGGTGTGGATTAATCTAGATTCAGAACAGGCCTCAAATGAAGGATTTTCAAAATAATTAGCAGAAGGTTGATCCTCAAAGTAAACTAACCTCACAGGATAGGACTTTGATCTAGATAGAGGCCAAGAAATAGCAGAATTTTGTGGGCTCTCTTGTCTTCTAAGAATTTTAGGAATCAGATTAGGATTATCAAACACAGGTGGTGGATTTGGATCAGGGTGTGATTTGGTGTAATGAATCATTTCTGAAGCCAGGCTTTTAGGTGTATAATTGATTTTTCTGCTAATGGGAGTGACACTACAACTTTAACTCTTTCTTCAAGAGATCTCAGATATGAAAATTGTGAACATTCTTAAATATTCATAAACCAGGAACTAATCATATATTTGAAACCAACTGTCCAATCTATAAACTATATCAGAGATAGACTGAAGCAGCATTTATTTACTTTTGCCATTGTAAAACAAAGGCATTTCAAAAGCTAACTGGCTAACTTTCAGGCTCTTTCTATACCTTATAAAATGGATAACAGTAACAAATACACATTCAGAGTTCCCCAACAGAGTCTCCAATGATGTCATCACTCAGGTTGTTCCCTAATAAAGTTGTAATAAAGGGAATACAACCGAGGTAACCATAGACCAATCTTTTAGACACAGATTCTAGCCAATCTGCATCCAGAGAGGGCTCTCTCTTTATGATTTAACTTTGTTTTGAAAGATGTTAGGCTAGTTATGATGTTCAGGGGTTTTGTTTGATTGTTGGATGGTGAGACTCAGTAGAATGATCTTCTGCCTTAACGAGTATTAAAATGAAAATGAACATTGCAAAGATAAGAACTAAATCTCATGAGCTCCAAAGTCAAATTGGGTGTTGGTCTACTCCCAAAACACCTTGGGATGAAATAATATGAGGTCGTTGCAATACTAAGATGGTTGAAGATGAAAATCACTCTCTCTTGGACTATCCTACTCTTACACACATCAGTTCCCATTTCCAAAACATTTTCCTCACTGTTACGCAGTAATTTGTCACCCTCGGTCACCGTCCTTGTTACGCCCCCGCTGTCACACATTAGAGGACACATTTACGGACCTGTGACCAGTGACATAACTTGAAAACACTTGCATTGAGGTCCCCTGAGTATGAAGTTCA
>APFE030812432.1:0-14476 GCA_000404065.3 Pinus taeda | reverse complement strand
AGGATGAGCTTTCCCCCAAGATAAGTGGATGGTCAGTCGAACAGACATGCCAGAGAAAGGATAGCGACCTCAACAATGCTAACAACCAAGTCTGGAGGGATCTGGAAGGTTGGTTGTTAGAACAAATTCCCCCAAACAGGATCAGCACGGGTGAGACACTGGGCTGGCGCGCTGACATCGCAGATCAACTATAGAGGGGGTCTGGTCAGCGCTCAACAGTACAGATGGAGGGCGTGCTGTCTGTAAAATTCGATGAGCGCGGAAAACACGTGTGCTTCCGCGCTGGCAGCGCGGCAGTTACACTGGCCTCCGCCTGTCAGCGCAGTTATTTAATAAACAGACGCGATGATTCATTTAACTTAGGCAAAGAGGGTTTTTAGCCATTTCAGGGAGCATGGGCTTAGGTGAATGTGGTTTTACAACACAGTAGGGAGACTGACATGATGGAAGTGACATTTTACTGTGTAACACTCAACTAGCTTCCCGAAGATGATCCCTCGTCAATTCTCTGACGTGCCCCCTCTATAAATGTGTTTTTCTTCTTGGTCAATTTTGCAAAATTTATACATGTAACTCATCAGTAATAGTCGACTTTTCATTTTTCATATTAAAATTTATTTACAATTTATTTTTTTAAATAAATTTCCCTCTTCCTCCTTAACTCAAGAAAGAGATATATATTACAACATTTTTCTGTATAATGAAAAGTCGAGGAAAAATAGAAAAAAGATAGAAAGTAAGTGATGCAAGGTGTTTTCAGCGTTATACACAACCATCCTTAACAGACCCTTAGTGAAATTTCACTCCTTAACTGACCCTCGAGTCTCACTACTACTTTGGTCTGTTCAGTTAAACCCACATATGAAAAAAGGATAGAAGTATAAATAATAATAATGTTGTTGTCCGAATTTTTATTAAGTGAAACAACTAATAATCGCTCAACTACCTACCCTTAACCCTCTTAGGGGTTAATATAGCATATCAATTTTCAATTTAAATAATAACTTTCAATGTCCAAAACACTAAGGAAATCCACATCCAGTTTATCTAATTTAGTTTTAACTTTGGAAAAATCACCTTAGCGTAGTGTTGTAGCGACTACAACCACCCTCCAAAATTTTTCCTTATCTTTGTTTTGGAGCCTCCCTATCGACCATCTTCAGTAGCATGTATTGCACTAACAAGTACATAAGCTTCAGTGATTTTCTAGCAAATTTTCAGCTTGTGCATGATAACTTGTTGCATCCCCCTCACATGTTGTTTCTCCAGATTTGGTCCAGCTGTACACTGAGCAACTCCCTCAAGAAATTGTGCAATTTTGGAGGGGAACCAACCTTCCCTCAAGAAATTACACAATCTTGAGTGGCAGCCTTCTAGGCTCCAAAATTGTGCAATCCTACTTGACAACCTTGACTGAAAAATGCGCAATCTGGCCTAATAGGAATGCTCAGCCCAGAAATTGAGAAATTATGTGCAATAGTCAAATGCTCAGCCTAGAAATTGCACAATACCTATGGGACATCTAGCCCCAGAGATAGAATAAATTGTGCAAATCTCGCCCGACAACCTTTTCCTCTCAAAAATTGTGCAATGTAGTGAGACATGCTTCCCTAAGAAAATTGCGAGGTTTGACCGAGGAAAGCTGCTCAGCCCAGAAATTGTACAATCCTAGGAGATAGTCACTTGTTCCTCTCAGAAATTGTGCAATTCGTCTGGGACATCAACCTCTGCTCAGCCTAGAAACTACATAGATTTTCATCCCAGGCAAGCAGACTGATGCATGTGCCTTCAGGTTAACCAATTCCCTCTAAGACCCAGCAAAACTGCTTTTCGTGCATGGACTGTTCATACCAAGCAAAAATGCAAAGGTATCCCTTGATTCAAGGATGTATCTTTAGCAGCTCGAGATTACATGCAAGGATCATTTCAGAAACCTCCCCCCAAGTGTCATTTTTCCTAGATTTGTGGCATGCACGTTAGAACCTTGATTTTATCTAAACTCATCAACTCGATGCTATAGACCTCATTCCTTGCTTTGACCTTGCAACTCTGACATCCCACATTTCAGCTAGGATTTGTCAGCACATTCAACTCAGTTGTTTCAAGGTAACCCACTTTTCATGTCTCGCACTGCGTTTCTGTCGTTTTTTGTATTTTTCTTCGTGTGAGTGTTGTTTTCTTGATTTAAGTGAGTGCTTGTTGTCATTTTGATGTATGTTAGCTTATAGAAGCATCGTTTCAAGTTATGTTCACATCTCATTGTTGTCGCATGCATGACACTATTTTTTCACGAACGATCGTCATTGCGGCAACTTGCTTCACACACATGCATGCTTTCCCGTTTTATGAATCCTGCACATGCTGTTTGCATGTATGATCATTCACTCTTATTTTTGCTCATCTCATCATGCATCCACACTTCTCATGTTTTCAGTCGCCCTTCGGCCAACCTGGGATGCCTTGGCCCAGACCATGCTTTCCCCGGCTAGCACTACACGTTTTTAGAAGCGAAGGCTCTACCTTCCCTCTAGAAATTATGCAAGTGTGGCCTAGCACTGATCTCTAGGCTTGCATTGTGCAATTCCTAGAGGCAGTGTCCTACTAGCCCAAAAAACTACGCAATGCAGTTTCCTGGTTATATGTCACTATTGACTGAAATTATGGATTGCGTAGTTTCAATCCTCAATAGGCTGGGCTAGATTGTGCATTGTGTAGTTCCATTACTTAGTCATCCTGCATACAACTTAGTCTGTGCCTTGTGCATTTTTGGCATTCAGTCTCACAACCTCTCGACGGAAATTGCGCAACCTTCATGATCAATCACACAGGTATGTTGCTTGTCAGTCCTCAAGTTTGTTTTCATTTTCGATTGATAGATTTCTTACCATGAGTGTTGCTATGTCTCCAAGCATCACAGGTGTCCATCTCTCTCCTAGCATCACAAGTACAATGGTCTTTAGAAGAGAAAAGTCAAAGGACACCGTTGCAACCAAACAAGTGTCTATGAGTTTGCCTACCTATGAAGACATCAAGTTCTTCATAGAAAAGGACACCAAGATAAGATGGAAACAACATCACAATGAGCATCACCATCAACAACAGTAAAAGGCATCACATCAACATGCGGCAAGTGCAAGAGGAAGTTTGTTAACATCATAGAGGCGAAGCAAAGCTGCAAGTTCAAAGTAGATCCACTCATGACGAAAGAAACTTTGGAGATTGAGGCTATGAGGTGACGGTGTGACACGAATATCATGCGAATTCAGAGAGAAACAAGGAAGGAGTTGCATGTGCTAAAGTAGCAACTCAAGGAACAATAGTGTCCAAGCTCTTAAATCCTTCTTCTACATCCTCAGGACCAAAATTGAGAAACTGACAAACAAGCCAACATAGCCTGTCTCCTTCATGCTACACAAATATAAGTAAATGGTAGTCATCGATGGAAAAGTATCCATTGACTCCGTCCTCCAAGTACATGTTTTAATGTCTAAGGCTAGAAGGATAAATCATTTTTTCCTTCCTCCTTCCAAACTATAGGCAAATGAGTAAAAATTGAGGGAGCATGTAGCAAGGTATCGTGACTCCCATTGACGCAACATTTCATGTAACTCATTTAATCTCAATCTCTTCACATGCCTTGAGTATAAGGAAACAATGATGTTTTCATGTCTGCTCAAACCTCACAGTCATGCTATTGATTTCTCTAATGGCTATAGTAATTATGAAGGTTCATGGAGTATATAGTAGAATCACATGTGGGATTAAGTCCAAGACTGCTAAATTTACGGTCTGATATCAATATCCTACTCTTAGCCTATTAATTCCCTACTAATTTAGGTTGTGTTGCCTTCAAAGGTGCTCTAACAAATTTCTTCTAAGCATGGTCGACATCTTCAGGCTTCTCTATGGTGGCAGGTATAACTTTCAGGTCTACTACTTCATCGAGATCTGAGTGAACTACAACAACAATGCTTCCCTCTAGACTCGTATGCATTTCAGGTTTGTTCTGTTGTACCCATGTTAAATATACTTTATTTGGTCACATTTTTATCTCTCAACATATCTTCTTATTCAAGAACTCCTCAAATCTAGTTTGTTTCATTCATCTATCTGTTGCTCTCCTCTTCCATCTTGTCCTTCATGTCTTTGAATTCTATGGAGCCTCTTTCATTTATAGAGTTATCTTTGCACGCTAGTGTCTCTATTATATACAACCTTTCTTCAGTTAATTTAGTGTGTCTCATTGCTACTCAAGCTTGGGTTCCACTATATATAGTTTTTTGTGGGTGGGTTCTATCTCCTTTAGTGAATTGTGATTGTTTCATCTCTACCTAGGTTGTGTTGTCTACTATAGTGTCTCTCTTTCCCTTTTTCGAGCAATTTTTTCCCTTGTCCCTTTGTCATCTAGCCCTCTTATTGTTCTCTAGTGCCTCCACATCTTGCAAGAAGGAAAAGAGGTCTTCCCTACCATTAATCTGAGCATGTGGGAAAAAGAGATAAAACTCCTTAAACTGTGGGTAACTTGGATTGGAGCAATTATTCCCAGCAAATTGACTCTCTTCACTTGTAAAAAAATGGAAACTAACTGAAAGTTGCATCAACAAATGACAGCTTTGATTAACCTCCTTTAAGAAATACATGCCTTGAAAGGAAAATTAGCTAAACAGGAGGATGAAATTGACTCTCTCTAGGAGTAGATAGAAGGCTTAAAGGTGCACGACCCAGCCAATGACAATTAGAATACCAACAGTAGTGCTTTCAGTCGGCATGTGGGTATATTACTACTTGAACTAAGCTAGCTTCCCGAAGATCATCCCTCGTCAATTCTTTGACATGCTCCCTCTATAAATGTGTTTTTCTTCTTAATCAATTTTGCGAATTTTATGCATGTAACTCATTAGTAATAGTCCAATTTTCATGTTTCATCTTAAAATTTATTTACAATTTCTTTTTTTAAATAAATTTCCCTCTTCCTCCTTAACTCAAGAAAGAGATATATATTACAACATTTTTCCGTATAATGAAAAGTTGAGGAAAATAGAAAAAGACAGAAAGTAAGCGATGAAAAGTGTTTTAAGCGTTATACACAACCATCCTTAAAAGACCCTTAGTGAAATTTCACTCCTTAACTAACCCTCAAGTCTCACTACTACTTTGGTCTGTTCAGTTAAACCCACATATGAAAAAAGGGTAGAAGTATAAATAATAATAATGCCACTGCTTGAATTTTTATTAAGTGCAACAACTAATAATGGCTCAGCTGCCTGCCCTTAACCCTCTTTGGGGTTAATATAGCATATCAGTTTTCAATTTAAATAATAACTTTCAAAGTCCAAAATACTGAGGAAATCCACATCCAATTTGTCTAATTTAGTTTGAACTTTGGAAAAATCATGTAGCGTAGTGTTGTAGCGGCTACAACCACCCTCCAAAATTTTTCCTTATATTTGTTTTGGAGCCTCCCTATCGAACATCTTCAGCAGTGTGTCTTGCACTGTCAAGTACATAAGTTTCAGTGGTTTTCTAGAAAATTTTCATCTTATGCATGATAGCTTGTTGCATCCCCCGCACAAGTTGTTTCTCTGGACTTGGTGGAGCTACAAGCTAAGTAGCTCTCTCAAGCAATTGTGCAATTCTGAAGGGGAACCAACCTTCCCTAGAGAAATTGCGCAATACTGAGTGGCAACCTTCTCGGCTCTAGAATTGCGCAATCATACTTGTCAACCTTCACTGAAAACTGCACAATCCAGCCTAATAGGACAGCTCAGCCCAGAAATTGAGTAATTTTGTGCAACAGTCAACTGCTCAGCCCAGAAGTTGTGCAATACTTCTGGGACATCCAGCCCCACACCTAGAATAATTTGCACAAATCTAGCTCGACAGCCTTTTCCTCTAAAAAATTATGCAATGCAGTCACACATGCTTCCATGAGAAAATTGCAAGGTTTGACCGAGGAAAGCTGCTCAACCCATAAATTGTGCAATCCTAGGAGACAATCACTTGTTCCTCTCAGAAATTGTGCAATCCCTCTGGGACATCCATCTCTGCTCACCCTAGAAACTACACAGATTTTCATCCCAGGCAAGCAAACCGATGCATGTTCCTTAAGGTTGACCAATTCCCTCTAGGACCGAGCAAAACTGGTTTGAATGCATGGACTATTCATACCAAAGCAGCATGCAAAGGTATCCCTTGATTCAGGTGTATATCTTTAGCAGCTGGAGGTTACATGCAAGGATCATTTCACAAACCTCCAGCCAAGTGTCACTTTTCCTAGATTTGTGGCATGCATGTCAGAACCTCGATTTTATCAAAACTCATCAACCAGACGCTGCAGAGCTCATTCCTTGCATTGACCTTAAATCTTTGACATTCCACATTGCATATAGGATTCGTCAGCACATTCAGCTCAGTTGTTTCGAGGTAACCCTGGTTTTCATGTCTTGCACTGTGTTTCTGTCATTTTTTGTGTTTTTCTTCATGTCAGTTTTTTCTGCTTGATTTCAGTGAGCACTTGTTGTCATTTTTATGTATGTTAGCTTATAGAATCATCATTTCAGTTTTCATTCGCATCTCACTCTTGTCTCATGCATGACACTGGTTTTTCACAAACAGTTGTCGTTATGGCAACTCGCTTCACACACATGCATACTTTCCTGTTTAATGCATCCCGCACATGTTGTTTGCATGTATGATCAATCACTCTTATTTTCACTCATCTCATCATGTATTCAATCTTCTCATGTTTTCAGTCACCTTTCGGCTAGCCTGGGCTGCCTTGTCCCAGATCGTTCCTTGCCCAACTAGCACAACACATTTCCAGAAGCGAAGGCTCTGCCTTTTCTCCAAAAATTACATAATTCTAGCCGAGCACTGACTTCTAGTCTTGCATTGTGAAATTCCTAGAGGAAGTGTCCTACTGGCCCTTAAAACTACACAATGCAGTTTGCTGGTTGTATGTCACTACTGATTGAAATTGTTCATTGCGCAGTTTCAGTCCTTAGCTAGCCAGGTTGGATTGTCCAATGCGTAGTTCCAGTAGTTATTTAGCCTCCATACAGCTCAGATTGTGCCTTCCACAGTTTTGGCATTCAAACTCCTGACCGCCCAACGGAAATTGTGAAACCTTCACAATCAATCGCACAGGTATGTTGCAAGTCAGTCCTCAATTTTGTTTTGGTTTTCGACTGACACATTGATTACCATGAGTGTTGCTATGTCTCTAGGCATCACAGGTGTTCGTTTGTCTCTCAGAAAGACAATTACAATGGCCTTCAAAAAAGGAGATTCAAAGGAAATCATTGAGAGCACAACAGGGATTACAGCCAAGCAAGTATCTATGAGCTTGCCTACCTATGAAGACATCAAGTTGTTCATAGAAAAAGACAGCAAGATAAGATGGCAAAAACATTACAACAAGCATCACCATCAGCAAGAGAAAAAGGTATCACACCCACGTGAAAGAGGAAGGTTGTTGACATCATAAAGGTGAAGTAAGGATGCAAGTTCAAAGTAGATCCACTCATGACGAAAGAAGCTTTGGAGATTGAGGCTATGAGGTGATGGCCCGACAAGAAGATCATGCAAAGTCAGAGAGAGAAACAAAGGAGTTGCATGTGTTAAAGCAACAACTGAAGGAAGAATAGGAGTTTCATAGACAAGAGAATGAGTTGCAGCAGGAATAGGTACAGTAGGGGGTGCAACATGCACAGATGGATGAAACTGCCCCCATACAAGGTATAGATCCATCCCAATAGCTGGCACAAAGCAAAAAAGGTGAGTAGTGTTGTTGATCGCATGAAAGGGAATTTAGCAGCATGCATGTCATTGTGTGCATGCTTGCGATCCCACCCATTTGGCACACTCACCGAGGTGAAGACAAGAAGCAAGTCGAACTAGAGCTGAACATGTACTTTGACAAGTTGATGCACATGGTCACCAACACACACTTGGACATCAGCACAGACACTATGCATCAATATGTTGTTGGTTCAGCCACACCCAAGAAGACCATGTGCATGCTATCAGACGAGTTGGATGGAAGAGCCATATGAGTGTACCCGGATGCAACAAAGGCAAGAATTCACTTCAACAAGATGTCACCGTTAAGTGCATAGACACCATCACAAAGGACCAAGATTGGCATTAGCTCACCACCTTCACCATCCTAATGATTTCAAAGAGTTGGTCTCACCACAATGCTCAGAATGCCAGTGATGTCTTGCGTGGCTTTCTCACGCCATTTTGTCTCACATGGGCACATGTGCATTGTAATGTAACGTCTTGTAAAGTGGAAGTTCAAGTGTTGATATTTGAATGTAACAGTCATAGAGTAGTTGAAGAGTCATGAGGACAGATGAGCAGTCACAAAGGGGAATGTCAAGGGTCACCCCACCCTTTGCTATAAATAGTCCCTCATAACTCACTGGAGAGGCTTTTGGTTAGTTAAGATTTCGATAGGACTATCTTATAGAGAGCTTGGACAGTATTGTAATGAACCTTGGGTTCTCCACTGCGCAGAGCTAGTATATCTCTTTGGAGGAGCAAGAAACTGTGATTGTAACGTTCCGTTGTCAAAACTAGTGGTTGGACATGGATGTATTGTATGACTCGAACTTACACTTCTTAATATAATAGAGCTAGCACATTTCATGCATATGTTGTATTGTATTTCAACTATCTTCTTACTCTAATTAATATATGTATATGTTCTCTTACGCATGCATGTGTAGCTATTTTCTGTATTATATATATATATGTATATATATATATATATATTTATATATAATACTATATATATATATATATATATGAATCTTACTGAAACATGTTGTTGGTTTAACCATCACTTTGGATTCCTAACTAACTTGCCTTCCATGTTGCCTGCCTTTCGTGTGTTCCCTTATTAACTGTGTGCTATCATAGGCTTCCAAGGGGCACACTCACATCAACCTCTGTGTGTTATAACCATTGATACACCTTCCTTAGCTTGTTGTGACTGTCACACCCTTGCTACTAATAGAGACATCTAACTTGCCTCTATGCGAAACCGCGGAAAAGGCAATATTGTATGACCAATTGTTGGGACTCCTACACCAAATGGTCTGAGGTCTAATTGGGACTTCTTACTGGGGAGATCCCCTAACATGTTGGCGGGTCCAGCACCATCAACATTTTGGTGCTAGAAGGAGGGTCAAATGACAAGCTTAGTCCTCACATCATTTTTGAATCTCTACATATCTATCATGACTAACTACAGAGTTTCTCTTCCGGAGTGTACGTCTTATGGAAATGACTTCATTATCTCAAAAAATCTCTCGGATAACTTGTCACATAAAACATACGATGGTGGAGGCCATCTTTCCTTGGTTAGGCACGTGGTCAGTGATGTAGGCTCATGTGAAAGACATGGAATATTTGAACGATACATGACCTGTGCGTTGTTCATCTACATGCTTTGTGGGCACCCAGTGCACTAGTGTGCCATGCTGCCCAAAAAATCTATTCATTCTCTTTCTCATCTGTTCGTAGAGATAGACCGTGCTTTCAATCACTTTAACCATAATTCACTAGATAAAGAAACTTTGAAATTACAAAAAGAACCCGATGAATCCGTTGAAAAGTTTCACACACTCTTTTCTAATATTGCATACCGATTTCCCGAAGATTATATTGATTGGGAATTTCTCGATGGAATATTTGAGTATCTTCTTCACATAGCTAAACCTCGCTCAGCGCACTTCAGTGATGGAGCTGCATAATCATAGGCAGGAACAGTTACTATCATAAATGACTTTCCTCCTTCACCTCATCAAACAGATCCACCATCATAGAGTGATGTCGGAGATATTGCACACACATTTATTGACTTGAAATCCACCATTGAGTTAAACTCATGATTCAGAAAACGAGCCAGTGGGACTAATGTCCACTTCCCCACCTTCCATTCCTGTGCCATTCAGAATGTCGAATGCGGGTATGACTGGAAATTTCCCCTGTCAAGGAAGGAGACCAACCAGTGCTCCTCCCCACGCGAAATCCTTTCTATAAGGAATCCACACCACTAGCAATCAGTTTCGTAGGCGTCTATGTAAAATCCCTCAGAGAGATTCAGGGGCATCTCAATGTCGGGTGGAGTGGGTCGCATGTTATCCAGGGTTATTATTTCTACACACGGCTTCCCATTCTTATTTTGAAACTTGTCATATTCGATTCGGCAAGACCCGCCACTTTTAAGAATTGCCTTTACAAATCCTTCGAACAATGCGCCCTCATGCCCTTTCTCATTAGAAGGTACCTCCACTTTCATTCCTTCTATTAACTCCATTGTACTAGTAGCACCAAAAACCCTAAACAAATTCAAGCTGAGATAACAAGAACAACAATGCAACCTCCCAATTCCCTTCTCTACTTGGTGAGTATGATATGAAGCACCAAAAAGCTCAACCTGAAATCACAACAACAGTACGACTTGCCAACTCTCTGTCTCCCTTTTGTGTTATATAAAGCACCAAACCCTAAAAAGGTTCAACCTGAACTAAAAAGAACAATTGTTCAACCTCAAAATTCTCTGCTTCATGACTATCATATAAAAATAGTGTGTTTCCATGTGCATTTAAAGGAGGAGGATAGTTAGTGGACCTTAGAATAAATTAATGAAGATAAAAGTTTTTATTTAGATATTAATGTAATCATTTATTTATTTTTTTAATAGTCATGTTTCTTTTTAAATATAATATATCTTGATAAGTATGTATGGGAGAGTTTATTGTGATATTTTTGGTCTAGATTGTCTAAAATTTGGTAAGCATTGGTTGAAATCACTTATAGACAAATAGTCTTTTTCACCAGAATCCGCCAATACAATTTTAAGCAAAGTTATGTTGTTTAAAATATATTTTTAAATGTATAAATAAATTCAGCACCTTGAAAAACCCCAAGACATTTGAATTCTACAAATTAAATAACATTTACTCAATTTTAAAAATTTTACCAAATTTTTTTAATACAAATTAAATAACTTAAAATTTAACAAATTCTTTTTTTTAATTAAATCAAACCCATTTTAATTTAATAATTATTTTTTTTTTATTTTAAATTTATAATATTCAATATTAAATTTATATACGATGTTGATTAATTTCAAATATATTGGAAATAACAATGTATATTAGAACAAATATTTCCTTTTTGCCAAGGTGGAGACCGAGTAAACGGGAACAAATTCACTTCCGTAATATCAAGTTCCCACCGCAACTCCCATTTTCAAAGATCTATGAATTTAATAGTGGTCTCTTTTTAAAATTTCCAATATCAATTTTCCATGACAATTTCTCATGAATTAAATTTCCATTCCGAAAGATCCGTCAATCAAATCCAAAATAGTTATGCATGTGCAATAAAACTTTAATGAATAAACTTTTTCTTAATTCTCAGTAAAGTCAGAAGTTAGTTTGGAATTTAGGATTTTAATTTATACGTTTATATATATTTATTCATAAGATAGATTGATTTTTTTGCTTTGTACTCAGGTTAATTCTTTTACTTTATTAAATAATTTACCAGTAGCTAATTTTCAAAAAGCTAATTGTAGGCAATGATGCATCCATGCTATTTATTCATAAAGATAGATTGATTTTTTCATTTTGTCTCGAGGATAGACCACATAAAAACATCTACCAAATCGTGATAATGTGATTAATCAAAGAGACTTTCATCTACATTATGGATCACAAAAGTCTTAGATCTAACAAAAGAAACACCAGTTAAACAAGCGAAACACCAGTTAAACAAGCGTTATATAAAATGAGTTCTGGTTTTTTGGGCACGTGGTGTTCATAAGCCATGAGATTGGCCCATGATATCGCAACAAATGCTATTTACAAATTAAGAATATTTATCGTTAAAAATCTTGTGATGAGTTTTTAAAGTGTATATACGTTTAACTTATATATTAATTATTTTACTCAATAATAATAGTAGTAATAATAAAATTTGAATCGAGAAGCTCCACGGATGAATGTGAGCCTCAGAGGTGGGATGCAGCCCTGGTTAGGGTTCCTGAACATTCAAACAACCTATCCTCACTGCGCCCCCAGCTCCTCAGCAAATATACGTCGTTGATCCTCTTCACATGGCCCCGCCCTCTGGAGGGGTGGGCTCCGCCCCCCCTCCTGTATCAGGCCCTCACGCTGATATATCTACAACCGGAAGTGTTGCTAATGGTTCCGGTCCCTTTCCTAGTGATTCCCTCCACACAGATCCCATCACTAAGAGCAAAGAAAATGCTGATGTAGGCCATGCAACAGAGAAAGAAAAAAGTACAAATCTGAACGCCTCCTCGTCAAAGCCAAAAGCATCCTCTACAACATGCATTCCTATATCTGCAGAGAGAATCAAAATCGATCTTCCTGGTGAGCAGATTAACAAAGAAATCCAATATATGAGTGACCATGCACTCATAGGCAAGTTCCTTGGCTTCTGGCCAACTGAAAAGGCCTTGCATGGATGCATCGTCTCCAAATGGAAGCCTAAAGGACAAGTCACCCTACAGCTTGGACCTAAAGGTTTCTTCACTGCTATCTTCAACTGTCTGGAAGACAAAATTCGCATTTTTGAAGGAGGACCGTACTTCTTCAACTCAGCAAGCCTGTACCTCCACAACTGGAAAGCTAGGTTCACTCCTGAAAAAGAAGACTTCAACTGGGCTCCGGTATGGATACACATGTATTTGCTTCCCTTGGAATACTGGAACGGGGAGACCTTAAAGGCCATTGGCAACCGCCTGGGAACCTTCATCAAAAATGCTGAGGAGACCAAATTCCGAAGATACACATCCTATACCAGGATCTGTGTACACATGCATCTGGTAAAAGAACTCACAGACTTGGTAAGTCTATTTCACGACGATTATGAATGGATCCAAACAATAGATTACGAGCATATTCCCTTTCGATGTAGAAGGTTCCATGAACATGGTCATCTCTTTATAGATGCCCTTTGAATCTTCAGCCTAAAGCTCATGCAACTGAGGAAAGCAAAGATGGTGCGGGTTTCACAAGGGTTACTAGCCACAGAAAGCACGCCAAGAAACCTCCAGTTGCTCCTGTTGATCCTAAGAAACCTGAAATTCGGAACGGCTTTGAATCCCTGTCCTCAATTCCCATCTCAGAGGATCATACATTCATCCCTCCTTTAGACCCCTCCATTCTTCTATCCCACCGCCCCCTAACCCCTCTGCATCGCCCTTCAAATCAGATCTAGTCAGCTCCCCTGTCTCAAACCCCGTGGATAAAATTCAAGCTTCAGATACTTCCCCTCAAACTTCTACCATGGAGATAAACGCATCTTTAGCCATCAGTAATCAACTAAGGTCAGATGAAGAGGATTAGAAGAATCCAACACACATGAAGGACGAACCAGAAAGTGTAGATCTAGGAGGTCTAGACATTCTCAAGCTGGAATCAGCATGTCGACAGAAAGACTACAGTGAAATACACTCCCCGGAGATTGAAAAACTTGAGGTAGTCTTAACCAGAGTATAGAAAAACAAATCTCTTGGCATCCAGGTAGGCAGTCCTTGGGATTGTAAAAAAATATTGAAAGACTCAAAAAAACGAGGGCGCAAAACGGACCTGCAAAGGACTATTATTATAGGTGAAATGCAGGTGGACTCTAGGAGGTTCCCCAAGCTAACCAAGTTTTACAAAACTCTTTCCCATGGTTCCTCATGAAGTTAATCTCATGGAATGTGTGAGGGCTCAATAGCCCTGCAAAACACTGTATGTTAAAAAATATGATCCAGCAAGAAAAGCCCTCTATAGTCTTTCTACAGGAAACCGAAGGCAACAACGCTACACTGGAGAAAGTTCTGAACAAAGCATGGACAGGATGTCGCTCAGTATCTATGGATGCCTTCAGAGCTTTTGGAGGGCTGGCAATATTGTGGAATCCTCAAATCCTCTCCTTGCAATATTTTCATGCCTCTCACTTCTTCATTCAAACTACTTTCCATCTTATTGGGACCAATATCCACGGTCTTCTCACTAATGTGTATTTTCCTCAAGATCTGCAAAAAAATCTGGATCTGTTGCACACTCTTACAACCCTTAACTCTAGCAGAAACCATCCCCTTTGGATAAATGGTGGTGACTTCAACATCATCACTGCGCTGGAGGAAAAATCTGGAGGACGAGAAAAACTTGGAGGGGATAGCATTGGCTTTAAAGATTTTATTCACTCAAATCAGCTAATGGACCTCCAGAAATCAAATGGTATCTATACATGGACCAATAAGTGAAGAGGTCCACAACACATAGCTTCCATATTGGACCGATTCCTTGATCCGGATTTAAACAGGAACGCAACAAATTACAGAGATAACCATATACACAAATATGCAGTGGAAATAATACTTCATTTCATTAATGGAAAATACTGAAATATGCTTACAATTAGAAATGGAAATAAACTAGCT
>APFE030812429.1:17761-41147 GCA_000404065.3 Pinus taeda | reverse complement strand
AATAATCTTTGGATTTCCATGTAGCTTTTGAATTGTTTCCATAAATGTCGTGGAAACTGTACTAGCTTTAAATGGATGTGATAATGCACAAAAGTGTGCATACATGGTAAGTCTGTCAACTACCACCATGATGACACTATTTCCCTCAGACTTGGGTAAGCCTGTGATAAAATCCATTGAAACCTCCTCCCAACGTTGGCTTGGAATGGATAAAGGTTGTAATAGACCCAGTGTCTTAATTGTTTCAACCTTATTTTGTTGGCAAACCAAACATTCCGCCACAAACTTTTGAATATCTGATTTAAGGCCATCCCAAAAAAGTTCCTTCTTAACCGTGTGGTAAGATTTTAAAAATCCTGAGTGCCCTCCTAAGGGAGAAGTGTGCAATTCCATAAGAATCTTTTGTTTTAGCTGGGAATTCTTACAGAGGTGTAAGTGATCTTTGTACCATAACGAATCATTTTTCCAGCTAAATGTATCAGACATACTGGAATCTTGTTGTAATTTTTGAATAAGTGCCCACACTTCTTCATCATTCTTCCACTCCTCCCTTGCATCGTTTATCCAATCTGGTTGGATAATAGAAATGGCGCACAACAATGCTTCCATATCCTCATCCTTTCTTGAGAGTGCATCTGCCACCACATTTTGCTTCCCTTTTTTGTAGATGATTTCAAATTCATAACCCAACATTTTTGTGACTCATTTTTGTTGCTCTTAGGAGGATAATCTTTGTTCTAAAAAGTATTTAAGGCTATCATGATCAATTTTTACCTTGAAGTGTCTTCCCATTAGGTAGGGTCGCCATTTCTTACGTGCATGGAGTATTGCCAACATTTCCTTCTCATAAATAGCTTTGTGTAAAAACTTTCCCTTGATTGGATGACTTTCAAAAGCAATGGGTCTTTCATCTTGCATTAAAAGAGCACCAATTCCATTTCCTGAAGCATCACATTCCACAATAAAGGTTTTTGTGAAGTCTGGTGTAGCTAAGACCGGTGCTTGGCACATTGCCTATTTAAGATGTTCGAAGGCCTTTGTTGCTTCTGGAGTCCATGAAAATGCATCTTTCTTCAATAATGTTGTTAGAGGTGTTGCTATTCTCCCATAATTCTTAACAAACTTGCGATAATACTCTGTCAACCCGAGAAATCCTCGCAGATGCTTTATGGATGTGGGATTTTCCATTCCTTAATGGATTTAATTTTGCTAGGGTCTACCTTAACTCCTTCATGAGATACAATATGACCCAAATATTCCACCTCCTGGACTCCAAAGAAACATTTGGATCTTTTTGCATAGAATTGTTTCTCCTCCAATAGTTGTAGCACCCTGTCAACATGTTCAACATGATCCTTCCAAGACTTGTTGTAGATTAGTATATCATCAAAAAATACTAACACAAATTTCTAGGAATGGTTTGAAAATTGAATTCATCAAACCTTGAAATGTTGAAGGTACATTGGTAAGGCCAAAAGGCATGACCAAAATTCATAATGGACCGCCTCATGAGGTTCTAAATGTTGTTTTCGGAATGTCTTCAGTCTTCATTCTGATTTGATGATATCCTGAACGAAGATCCAACTTGGTGAAGTAAATTGATCATGCAATTCATCTAGTAATTCATCAATGACAGGAATGGGAAACTTATCTTTAATAGTGAGCTTGTTGAGCTCCCTATAATCTGGACACGTGCCATGATCCATCCTTCTTGTGCACCAATACTACTGGAGCAGAGAAAGAACTTTGACTCGGTTGAATTATACCAGCCTCTAGCATTTCTGCAACCCTACGTTCAATTTCACTCTTTTGGACATAGGGATATCTGTACGGCCTGATGTTTGGAGGAACACTTCCTGGAATCAGATGAATAGTATGATCATGATCACGCATAGGTGGGATATTTTTGGGAGTCTCAAATACCTTGGAATGATTGTCCAGGACTTTTGGAGATCTGGATAAATAGATGATTCCGATGTGGAAACATCTAGCGAACATAATTGTGCAATTACACCTCTTTGTTCCTTTTTTAGAAGCTTTTTCATACCATTAGAGCTTATTATGTTTCCTGGTTTCCCTACAATACCCCTTAATTCAAATTCCTTTCCTTCCACATAAAATTTCATGAAAAGTTCTTGAAAATTAAAAGCTATTGTACCTAAGGGTTGTAGCCATTGGACTCCTAATACAACGTCAGCACCTCCCATTGGAATGGAAAGCATTGGGCTAGTCAATACATATTCTCCCATCGATAGCTTGATATTATGGCACTTTCCAGAGCAATTTATTGTTCCTCCATTTGCAATCATCACTTGACACTCTGGTGCTGGATATAGGAAGCAATTCAATTCTTTGCTACCTTACAATGAATAAAATTGTGGGTACTTCCTGAATCAATCAACACTATTACCTTTTTCTTCTTGATTTGTCCTTCTATCTTGATGGTTTGAGGAGTGGTAATTCCAGCCAATGTAGTACAAGATATGGTCAGATTCATTTCCTCTTTATCTAGACTTTGTTCCTGGAGTATATCCTCTTCTTTTGACCTTTCTTGCTCCTTTTCTTCTTCCTCTTCAAAATCTATGTAGAACAATTTATTCTCAGCACACTTATGACCTTTAGTGTATTTTCTATCATAACTGTAACAAAGCCCTTTTTCTCTTTTTTCTTCCAATTGTTGTGGTGTCAACCTTATAGGTTGTGGAAGACTAGGGGCAACACTTCCATCTTTATAGTTGTGAGTGGTATGCTTCCTCGTTTCCATAATTTTGCTTTCCATTTTTCTTGCTAATCTGAATGCCTTCTCTAATGAATCAGGTTCCCAAAGGCAAACATCATGTTGGATATTATCCTTTAAAGTCCCTATGAACACATCAATCCTATGCTCCTCTGGAATATTTTTTACCCTTATGTTCAATTTTTGGAACTCCTCAATGTGCTCCATTATTGAACCCTTTTGTTTGAGACTTATCAATTGGCTAAAAAAAGTGTTGCTTTTTGTATCCTCATAATGTGCTATCAATTCTTCCGTAAAAATTGCCCAAGTGATAATTTGTTTACGAGAGCAAAGCCATTGATACCATACAAACTGATTTGGTTCCAAATATAAAGTTGCAATACGTACCTTTTGTGTGTTTGCACATTATTGAGATCGAAAAATTGCTCCATCTGTAATATCAATGTTGCGGGATCCTTGCCGTCAAACTTCCTCATATAGATTTTTGGAATATGGTGGGTCTTCGATCCCACATTAGAGTCTATGAAATCATGATTAAAATTTCTTTTGTTCGCATCATGAGTTTCTTTTACTACCTTTTCACCATTGGTAAGTATTTCTTTTAGAAAGTTTGTCAAATCTGTCTTCAAATCTGCCATGTCTGTCTTCAAATCTATCTTCAAATTGTCTATCTTAGCTTCCACGTTCTTTATCTTAGATTCCACGCATTTATCTTAGCTTCTGTTAGCTTTTGTGAGAGTGACATTTGTTGCACTTTGTCTTGTAATTTTGATATATCATGTAGCATTTCTTTCTCTTCTTCATGAGTCATGCTAGAGCTTTCAGGTTGCTTACTAGGTGTTTGAATTTTCTTTCCTCAGGGCATCAGTTACCAATAATAATGCTCTACTATGCCCTTTGAATTCCTTCAAAATAAATTTTCCAACCAAGCTTAAGCAAAAATTAAAAGAATCTACACACCTTTTTTCACTTTGTAGGAGCTCGATATTGCCTCTGATGTATCTTTGTACTTTCGGATCATCTAGTTCTGAAATTACATCTTGCAGTAGCCCTCTGTGTCCTCTTTCCAATGCCACTAGTCTGATCCAAATTGGATTTTCCAAGGAAGAGTTATGCAAAATCTCCCACAATGACCTGATTATAGAGTAGTTCCGTAGAGCGAACTTGTACGACGTTCCATGAGTCATTGTTTCGACTTTTGGATCTAAAAAGTATATACAAGAAACTACAATCTGTCCTGTTTTTTCACCTTCTTACGAAATTCCAATCCGATGCTCAGAGAGAAATTTATGACGATTTTCCCCAGATCACCTGTTTGGAATGTAATTCAGGAGTCTGCAAAAAGACCAACTTCCTCAGATCATATCTCCACAAATATAGCATGAAAAGCTCTGAAATTTGGACCCAAGGTTTAGCGCGATTTCTTCTCAAATGGTTTTTTTTTTAGCTTCTGAAACGTCACAAAAAAAAATTTATATCGAAAATTCCACGATGACCTATTTGGAGCAGCGAAACCCTAGAATCCAAAGCTGTGATACCAAATGTTATGAAACCAGCTCAAGAAAAGATAGAAAAGATAGATCAACGCCTTAGAATTCAGCCTCTTCGAGGGGGAAACCTCCTTTAAATTACATAAATGAACAATTCTTGGATGATTCAAATGACAAAACCCCCTTTCTATATATAGGAGTCTAAGGAGTCACAATATAACCCAGCTGACCTAACAATAATAATATAAAGCCACAAAAATAAAAATAGAGGGATTTTATAGGGCACAACAATAACAATATGGGGACAATAGGGGTACAACAATATTAATAAGGGATGCAACTACAATAGTAATGGGGTAATCACTAGTATTATAGGGACCCAACATTTACCCCCTGAACGTTTGGATCCATGTATTGGCTTGAGTCTACCTTGATGAAGGGCTATTGAACCAAGCGCCCTTTTTTTTTTTTTTAATTTGTGACAATTGGAGTGTAGCAGAAATCCCCCATTGATAATCTTACACACCTCCTCTATTTAATATTTCCTAAGCACTGGTCTACAATCAACCCAGAGGCTCTCTCTAGGAAGCTTTCTATGTCTCCCGAAGCACTTGTGCTATGGGTGCCAGAAAGTGACAACACCCATGCATCATCACAAGTTTGATCCATTGTCAGTGTCAAATCCTCAACTTCACTGATCCCATGAAGAAATAATTCCCTCATAGATTCTATATATGTCCTTATCTCTTCAGACTCAACTCCATGTGCCTTCATAACATCCATTATTTGGACCATTTTTTCTTCCATAAATACAACCCTCTCTACAACTCTAGAGCCTTCTTAACCTCTGCTTGCTCTAAATTTTGTCATCTCACTATTTGCCATAGTAACTTGCACCTACTTAAATAACCTTTCTTTTAACCTACTCTGATATGCACTCTATGCTATGATACCACTTGTAACACCCCTAGAAACTTGTCATAGTTTTAGGCATCCTGCAATCTCTTTGTAACAACCTCGGGCTGATTTTCTACGTAAATAAATTAAACCAAGGTCATGGAACATGTATTCCAAGCTAAATGGAGGGGAAGAAATTATTGTGGGCATCACTTATGGTTTATTATTGGATATGGAAATTGGCAAAGGAAAAAAGGAAATAAATGATAATTTAATATGAGAAATAAAGGAAAATAGGAGAAAATGGAGATGAAGAGACACAAATATTTAAGGGAAAATGAAGGAAATTGAAGGAAAAAGAAAAGGAAAAGGAATCAAAAGGAGAGGAGGAACATTATATGCCTCTCTTAGTCACTCTTAGTTACCCTTGCTCTCTTAGTCACTCTTACACACTTGGAGAATTCTAGCATTCACTTGGATTTGGAGAGAGAACACTTGGACAGAATCAAGCGAGAAAAGGAATTTGTGAGTAGCAAAAGAGAAGGATGGAAAATCATATAAAATAGGATAAAATTGCAAGAAACAGGTTGCATGTGTGATTTCATTGCTGATATTTGAATTCATGGTACATTCATTTGGTTATTTGGTTGTTTTGTTATCATTAGCATGGGATTTGCATGGATTGACAGTGGTTTCAACCTTGCCTTTGCATTTCCTGGATAGTCATAGTGTAGTGGGTTCTTGCTAAGATTAAGCTTTGGATGGTCGGTAGACTTTGGATCCTAGTGAGGTGGTCTTGGGAAAATTCCCAAGGGTTGAGGGTATATATGGGATTTCTCCTAGAACTCTTGACGGATTGGTGGAGATAGGAAAATTACTCTTGGTATGGTGAATAAGTTGGAGGCATCCAAGCTTGTTTGGTGTCAGTGATTTTTGGACCTTTTTAGGTCAAATCGCTATAGTTGAGGGTTAAGGTCGTTTGGCCTCTAGAAGCCTCGATTGGTTTTGTTTTGGTTTAACCCATATGATCCCACATCCATGATGGAATATGGCACGAGGGTGATTGGCTGAAAGAGAGATTTGGTTCAACACAATCTATGGCCGGATGGCATGTGAAGTCCCTAACTTGGTTGGAATTTTCATATGTGAATATGATTTATTTTGTTATTGTGATCAATAAGGACATGCATTGATTATTGTGTTGATTTCATGACTAGTTTGTCATGGATTTATTATGGTTAGATGTTGGTTTTAGGAAGGATACATGATGTTGTATAATGTGCTCTTGTTATCGATCTTATTCATGATTTGATAAGTTATTGAATGATTAAAAGAATGTATGGGTTAACTAGTTTTGTTGCAGCTAGTTTGAGAGGGAATTGAGCCTTCTTGATGATTCTCTGGTGAAGTTAAGAAGACATTGAATAGATATGCATCCATGACCTGTAGCTACTATGTTTACCATGTGTTTGATGAAATGTTTAGCATATTTTTGGAAAATTATGAGCAAGATCTAGGCTTAGTATTCATCATTCTGACTTACTATCATCTTATATTGAGTTCTGGAAGTTCTAGGCTATTATGGGTAGTTGACCTGTAGCTAGCCCACAAAATCTGGATTTGGGTTGTTAGTCGCAGCCTCTTAACTAGGAGATTTCAGTTGCCACCACATGGAGCAAGGCCTGTGCATGTGGTTCGATCCCTCTAGCCACATGGAAGGATTGGAATGTGTGAGGCTATGTTATGAAGTGAGTCAAAAGTTATTTCTAGCCCAAGGTAAGGTCACCAACAAATGTTGTCTGGTATCTAGGTGATGTGGTGCTCCTAGGAGATTGCAATGTGTTTTTGTTTTTTAGACCCCATTTCCATTACTGGAACTTGGGTGTTGGGTCATTTCATAGTAACTTTTAACTCATGTTTACCATAGAGAGCTTGTAAAAGTGGGTAAATGTGGGGTGGGTTGTTACAAAATGGTATCAGAGACAAGTTGCATCACTGGACATTGGCATAAATGTAGATTGTTATGCATGCATGTCAATTGTCTATGTGTTCTTATGCATGCATGATAGCTACTTATTTGTATAGTTATGATATCCATGTATAAGATAGTATGCTTGTAATGTTGTATCATGCTAATGTGGGTTGACTCGTGCATATGTGATAACCTCCCTTGAGATACATCGAGGTATGATTTTGATTGTGTCTTCTATTTAGTTTATCTAACATGGTATGTTTGTAGTACAATAGAAGGCCAAGAGATGAAGAGAAGAATATTTGAGTACAATTCATATGACTCTTTGCATAGGCCTGAAGAGACATTGGTGGGATTGGAGAGATCAGTTGAGAAGCAGCGAGAGGGATATTCTCTTGGTTTGGAAGATACATTGAGAAGTTTTAAGGTATAAATTGTGAGTTGCAAGGTAGACAATGAGGTGGTGATTGAGG
Organism: Pinus taeda; assembly: GCA_000404065.3. Lineage (NCBI taxonomy): Eukaryota > Viridiplantae > Streptophyta > Pinopsida > Pinales > Pinaceae > Pinus > Pinus taeda. Next base: position 33,578 of record APFE030812429.1, on the reverse strand, counting down.
CAGAGGAAACGCTTTCCCAATCTCAAGAAAATAAATCGAATGTTAATGCAATCGTCCTCGAGAGCCTTTCATATTTGTAGAAGCATGGATAGCTAGGGATCAATCATGGACAGGAAGAAAATACTGATGGTGCAGATGGAAGCAATTCTCAAAAGGGGTACAAGTTGGACAAAGATGATATAGTAAAGGGTGGCCGATCCTTGGGTAGACCTTAAAGGAGGGCTAGCACTCATGTTGGAGAAATGAAGCAATTAGAAGATGCAGAAGCATGGCTATTTGGGATGAAAAAATTATTCATATTGCATGATTACTCAGAGAACTTGAAAGCAAACATCTGGTTGGAAGATGTTAAGAATGTGAGAGGCATCATAGAGGAGGATTTAATTTGGGATGAGTTTGAAAGACTATTAAGGAAGTACCTATATGAGAGATATTATGATGGAAGGGCCAAAGAATTCTATGAGCTCAGGATGGGTTCCATCACAAATGAAGATTACACAACCAAGTTTCTAGAGTTGTTAAGGTGTGTGTCTTATCTATAGGATGAGAAATTGAAGATACAAAGGTTCATCAATGGGTTTCTAGTAGAATTCCAAGACTGGATTGAGTTTAATAGCCCTCAGTCATTGGAGGAAGCCATCATAAATTTGAAGCATTGTTATGGGCAATCAAAGTGAAATTTTGAGTTCAAGCGTGATTGGAAAGGTAATGAGAAGACTGTAGGAAAATGGGCTACGAAGTGAAGAAGAACCCAAGATGCAAATGACAATGAAAATTTGGCACCTCATAAGAAGTTCAATGCAGCTGAGAGAGGACATGGGTCTCAACTTGAGGAGCATCAAAACAAAGGTGATGGTAAGAAACCTTTGAGGTGTTGGGCCCGTGATGGAGATCATTGCAAGAGTGATTGTTCTTCACATCATTGAAGAAAGCCTTACATTTACAGTGCTCAAGAGGCACATATAGTTGGGGATTTTGGTCAAAGTATTCCCTAGATTTATGCAATAATGGATAATGTGCAGGAAGATCATTAGGCATCCACTATTGAGATGGAAGGTAAGATTTGTGATCAAGTTGTTTCCATTTTGATTGATCCTAGATCTAATTATAACTATATTAGTCCTGATCTTGTGGATCAACGACAGTTGAATAAGGAAGTGCATGTAGAATATTGGTTTGTGCAGTTGGCTACAGGGATAAAGAGAAGAGTTCATCACTAGGTGAGACCTTATGGATTTGAGATTAATGGTATGCCTACACCAAAACATCTAAATGTTCTTCCTTTGGGATCATATAACGTTTTTTTGGGTATGGAATGGATGTTCATTCATAGGACCAAGGTGGATTGTTATGACAAGGCCATTGAGTGCCTAGATGATGATGGAGAAAAGAGAGTCTTGCAGGAAAAGAAGAATCTTACATCAGTGAGAATGGTTACAACTATGCAAGCTAAGTGAAACAATGGTAAAGGATGTGAATTTTTTGCAATTTGTGTTTTAGAGACAAAGAGAAGGACGCTGGGGATGATTAAGCCTTGAGGAGGTATCCTAACTTGATACAGATTCAGGATGTGCTTCAGAGTTTCCTCCTCATAAAGAGGTGGACTTCTCTATTGAGTTGATGTCAGGACTAGCACCATCATCTAAGGCACCATATAGGATGAGAACTCAAGAGTTAGTGGAATTGAGGTTGCGGCTTAAAGAGATGCATGATAAAGGGTACATAAGGCCAAGTGTTTCTCATTTGGGTGCACCAGTGTTGTTTGTAAGGAAGAAGGATGGTACTCTCAGATTGTGCATTGATTACAGGTAGTTAAACAAGGTGACTATCAAGAATAGGTATCCATTGCCACACATTGATGATTTGTTTGATCGGCTGAATGGAGTCGCAGTATTTTCGAAGATTGATTTTAGATTAGGTTATCATCATGTGCACATCAAAGAAGAATACCACTACAAGACTACATTTCAAGCAAGGTATGGGAACTATGAGTTTGTGGTGGTTCCTTTTGGTCTTACTAATTCTCCAACCACCTTCACGTGTTTGATGAATAGTGTGTTGTGCATACATTTTTTATAGTATTTATTGATGATATGTTGGCATATTCAAAGAATGAAGAGGAACATGAAAAGCACATAAAAATGCAGTTAATATTGTTGAGAGAGCATTAGTTGTATGCCAATCTCAACAAGTGCAGTTTCTTTAAGTCGCAGATTCAACTCTTGGGACATGTTGTTTCCAAGGAAGGGATAATAGTGGATCTGGAAAATGTTAAAGCTATAATGGAGTGGCTTGCTCTAAGGAATGTGAATGAGGTCAGATCATTCATGGAACTAGAAAATTATTATAGGTAGTATATCAGGAACTTCTCCAAGATTAACTATCCTATCACATCCATGCAGAGGAAAGGGAAAAAGTTTGAATGGAATGAGGAGTGTGCAACTAGTTTTGAGCAGTGGAAGCATTTGCTTACAAATGCTTTATTTTTGAATATTGCAGATCCTGATATGGAGTTCATGGTTTGTATAGATGCTTGCAAGGAAGGACTTGGTGAATTCCCGATGCAGGAAGGACAAGTGGTTTTTTATGAATAAAGGAAGTTGAATGAGCATGAGAAGAACTATGTGACTCATGATATTGAGTTGGAAACTATCATTCTTCCATTTAATATGTGGAGAAATTATCTTCCTGGCAGGAGGTTCATCTTGATGAGCAATCACAGTGGACTGAAGTACTTGTTTGACCATCCCAATCTGAATGCACAACAAGCAAGATGGTTGTATACTCTCAATGAGTTTGATTTTGAGATCAGGTACATTAAGGGCAATGAGAACTAGGTTGCAGATGCTCTCAGTAGGAGAGTGTAGGTAAATCATATTTTAGTGGTGAGCACTTTTGGGACAAACTTGCAGCGGTGAATCTTGCAGGAAGGATGACATGATGACCAATACCAACAGGTGAAGCAGAGGTTGCAACAACAGATTGAAGGTGATAGCAATGAGGAGAATCACCTTACAAAATATGGCTTGACTAGATTCAAGAGTAAGATTTATGTGTCAGATAAAAGTGAGATGAAGAAGCTTATTTCGAGAGAGTTTCATGTCAATCCATACTCAGGATACCCAAGATACCAGAAGACTTTGACATCTATCAATAAGTCCTAGTATTGGCCAAATTTTAAGAAAAAGGTGGCTGATTTTGTTGCAAAGTGCTTGGACTGTCAACAAGTGAAAGCTAAATGCAAGCATCTTGCTGGTCTATTGCATCCTATTCTATTTCCAGAGTGGAAATGGGAGGTCATTTCCATGGACTTCATTACAGGGTTTCCTAGGAAGTCAATAAAGCATAGTTCCATTATGGTTGTGGTTGTCAGGTTGAGTAAGGTAGCTCACTTCATTGCAGTGAAGTCTACTAATTCATCTAGTGAGGTAGCTCGGATCCTCATTAGGAAGATAGTGAGGTCGCATGGAGTTCCCAAGAAGATCATATCAGATAGAGATTCCAAGTTCACTTATATGTTTTGGAAGGAGTTATTTGGAGGATTGGGGAAGAAGTTAGCTTTCAGTACAACTTCTCATCCACAGATAGATGGATAGACAAAGAGGGTTAACAGGATGCTTGAGGACATGCTGAGGATGCATGTCATACATCAGTAGAGGAAGTGGGAGGAGTATATTCCATTGGTGGAATAACAATGGGTATTAGGAATCCTTGAAGATGAGTCCATTTGAGGATCTCTATGGGTGGAGTTGTAATACTCCTATCAACTAGAGTGATCTAGTGAATAGGGTTTTTATTGGACTAGATATGTTGGCAGAGATGGAACAGGAAATACAGGTTACATAAATGAATTTAAAGGCAACAAATGAAAGAAAAAAGAGTTATGCTGATTAACATAGAGCATTCAAGGAGTTTTATGTTAGAGAGTATGTGTACTTTCACATCAATCCAGAGAGGAGCTCCTTGAGGATTGGGTCATGTGTCAAGCTGGAACCTTGGTATTGCAGGCCATTTGAGATCCTTGAGAGGATTGTACCAATTGCCTATAAACTTGCGCTATTGCCAAGAGTGAAAGTCCATGATGTTTTCAATGTTTCATTGCTTAAGAGATATGTACATGATGATGATCATTTGATTGAAAAGTTTGTATTGCAAGTGGAACCAAAGGGAGAGTTCCATTTAGAGTCGCAATGCATATTGCAGCGGAAACAAATCATGCTCTAAAACCGAGCAATAGATCAGGTTAAAGTGTAGTGGAAGCACTTTGGGCTCAATGAAGCTACATGGGAGATGAATGATAAGATGTGGGCATTGTGTGTCATTGTAAATACTGCATCGAGGTGTGTTTATAAAGCTCCAATAAGTGGTATGTTTGTCATGTTATCAATAATTGGTCATTTTTTAAAATATTGCATCAAGCTATGTTTATAAATATCCAATAAGCAATATGTTTTTTGGTCATAAGCATCATAAAACACCAAGGACGGTGTTTCCCCAAGACGGAGGGGTTTGTAACAACCCTGGGTTGATTTTATATGTAAATAAATTAAACCAAGTTTAGGGGAGATGTATTCCAAGCTAAATGGAGGGGAAAAAAATTATAGTGGGCATCGCTTATGGTTTATTATTGGATATGGAAATTAGAAATGGAATTGGGAAATGCAAAAGGAAATAAATGATAATTTAATATGAGAAATACAGGGAAATAGAAGAAAAGGGAGATTAAGAGACACACATATGCATGCAACGTAAAATGAAGGAAATTAAAGGAAAAGGAAAAGGAAAAGGAAACAAAAGGAGAGGAGGAGAATTTTAAACCTCTCTTAGTCACTCGTAGTTACTCTTTCTCTGTTAATCACTCATACACTCTTACACACTTAGATTAGTCTTGGAGAATTCTAGCATTCACTTGGATTTGGAAAGAGAAAGCATTTGGACAAAATCAAGCAAGAAAAATAATTCGTGGGCAGCAAAAGAGAAGGTTGGAAAAGAAGCAACAACAAGAGAACATTGCTAGTAACAGGTTGCATGTGTGATTTCATTACTGAGATTTGAATGCATGTTACATGCATTTGGTTTTTTGGTTGCTTTTCTATCATTGGCATGGGATTTTTCTAGATTGACAGTGGTTTCATCCTTGCCTTTCCATTTCCTAGATTGCCATAGTGTAGTGGGTTCTTTGTTGTGATTGATATTTGGATGACCGGTAGAATTTGGATCCTAGTGAGGTGGTCTCAGGAAAATTCCCAAGGGTCGAGGATGGAGATGGGATTTATCCTGGAACTCTTAATGGATGGGTGGAGTCAGTAAAATTCCTCTGGGTATGGTGAAGAAGTTGGAAGCATCCAAATTTGTTTGGTGTTAGTGATTTCTGGACTGATTTAGGCAAAATCACTTTGGTTGAGGGTTGAGCTGGTTTGGCCTTTGGAAGCCAAGGTTGGTTCTACTTTGGTTGAACTCATATGATCCCACATTCATGCTTTGAATATGGCATGGGGTTGATTGTATGAAAGAGATATTTTTTCCAGCCTAATCTATGGTCAAGTGGTATATGGAAGTCCCTGACTTGGTTGGAATTTGCATATGTGAATACGAGTTATTTTCTTATAGTGATCAATGAGCACATGTATTGATTATTGTGTTGATTTTATGACTGGTTTGTCAGGGATTTTTTCTGGTAAGATGATAGTTATAGGAATGATACATTATATTGTATAATGCGCTCTTGTTACGGATCTTATTCATGATTTGATAAGTTATTGAATGATTAAATGAATGCATGGGATAACTAGTGTTGTTGCAGCTAGTTTGAGAGGGCATTGATCCTTCTTGACGATTTTGTAATGAAGTTAATATGACATTGAACAAATATACATTCATTACATATAGCTACTATGTTTACCATGTGTTTAACGAAATGTTTAGTATGTGTTTGGAAAATTCTGAGCAAGATCTAGCCTTAGCATTCATTGTTATAACTTATTATCATCTTAGATTGAGTTATGGAAAGTTATGGGTTATTCTAAGTATCTGGCTTGTAGCCATCCCTTAATATATGGATCTGGGTTGGTAGCCACACCCTCTGAACTAGGATATTTCAGCTTCAGTCACATAGAGGAAGGATTGTGTGTGCAGATGGAGCCCTCTAACTACACAGAAGGGTTGGAATGCATGCAACTACTCTGTGAAGTGACTCAAAAGTTAGTTATAACCGAGGGCAAGGTCATCAACATATGTTGTTTGGTATATGGGTGATGTGGTGCTCTTGGGAGGTTGCAATATATTTTTTGTTTGTAGACACCACCTTCATAGCTGGAACTTGGATGTTGGGTCATGTCATAGTAACTCTGAACTCATGTTTACCCTGGAGAGCTTGTAAAAGTGGGTAAATGTGGGGTGGGGTGTTAAACTCATTCATGTGACACTAGGATTTTTCTCGCCAATGACCTAACCACCTTAGTAATACTTCACTTGGAATATGCCTCACAAATAAGAACTTAGTTTAAACTATCTTAGATAAGATATATAGTGGAAATGTAACTTAATTTAAAACTTTACTATATCCTTCTTCCTCTACTTTACTTCTAGTTACAAGAGTATATTTACAAGTTTAACTTTGTAGCATCAAACCTTTATGGCATTTATCTTCATTAACATTCATGTTTTACTTTCACCAATATTCAACATCCACACATAAACATAAATCATACACCAATATAGAAAGGAAGTGGCTTACAGCCTTACTCTAAAGAATATTTATAAGAGTGGAAAATTTATAAAGTTTCCTTGGCTTGGGTTAAGACCCTACCTGAGTCACGTGGTCATATATAACAAATACACACCAAAATCTGTCAAAATGGGTTGCTACCACCTAATCCATCCTAACATTATGTTTCATGCAAGATTTGGCTATTTGGATGGTGCATCAGTTCACCTTCCAACTAAGAATTTGGAAGCGCAATTACACTCTTCCTTCATTCCTATTGTGGCTCCCTTTGTCCCATCTATTTCATCCCATGGATGGAATGTCACTGGTGTTTTTTGGTTTGTTATTGTGATATGTGTTGTTTGTTTTTGTATTTCCCTCTTATGTAGGTTTTAACCCCGTACATAAATTACTTGGATACGAATTCTAAGAAAAGAAAATAAACAATGTGAGAGCATAACACATAAAACGCATATACACAGAGATTTTCGCTTGGATCCCAAAACTGGGACTACCAGCTTGATTTTTCATTATGTTCCTTTCATATGTTACAATACATATATATTCATGCCAAAGCATCCAATGCCATGGATCGAAAACCATCGTGCCCAAAACCATGTGCGAAAACCATGCACAAAACCATAGGTAGGTTCGCCCACCTAATATAGGGTCCAAAAAAAAAATTCCCTGGGACACTGCCCTGGACCCCGTAGAGGAGGGCTACCCGCCCCCCTCAAACCCCTTATGACCCCCCCACTGCGCAATCTATGCAACGAAGGGGGTGCTCCACCCCCTCTCTAACCCCCCAGTTAACTAGGGGAACTAATCATGAAAAGAATATAACACAACCCAACATCTTCACCTCATCTACTGCATTTATTTATATGAGGCTTAAGGAGGCCTAGGGGGCATATCCGTTGGATTTTTGCCACATGCCATGCTACCATGTGTTGAGTTGATCCTCATAATTTGTTCCATCTACCTATTCTTCAGTTGAGTGACCCATGGTTTGTTCCATCTCTCACGCACTTCAATTGAGTTGACGAGTAATTTTTCCAACTCTCACCCACTTCAATTCGGTCAATCTCAAGGTCATCTCGACTGTGTCACTCGTTGCATAATAACAGAGCATGCATACATCTCACGCTACCTCGTCTCAACCCAATGTGTGTGCACATGGTGCCTATTGGACTCCTCTTGGGTGTGCATGCCTTTTCGTTCCTAGCTCACCAAGTCAATTTGTCTCAATGGATGTGCACACCCTCCATTGTGCTCAAGTATGCCACTTGGTTGTCTTGTGCACCCATGTTGCCAAGATCACATAGTAATCCAAATTTGAATAAATGTCACAACTATAATCACATGTATTGTGATATCCATGTCATCACACTCGCATGCCTTTGGTTTAAGTGTGTACTCAACTTGAGGGCCTTATAATAACCCTCCTTACAATTACAATGTTGATATAGTGGAATTGGCAACATGGAGACACCTATGTTCAATGTTTAAAGGGAGAGACCATTTACTTACTCTATCATTAAGAGCATTTCCAACATTAATTACTACTACAACCATATAAATTAAATGGTTGGTAAATGTAGGCAAGCATCAAAACACTTACTTTGTAATATTTCTCACATTGTCAAGACTAAAAAAATCATAAAAGTTAACTAAATTATAACTTTATTTTAAATTACTATTATTGTTGTTAATTATAAAAGGAATCAATATATGAGTTGAACAAATGTAAATTTAAAAAAAAACATGTAACACGATTTTTAACCAAGCAGATTCACCCCCACTTTACCATGGATATTCTTAATGCAACAACCCTCGGTTGATTTTCCATGTAAATAAAATAAGACCAAGGTAATGGTGGGAAAACATTATAGTGGGCATCACTTGTGGTTTATTAGTGGCTATGGAATTTGGAAAAGACAAAGATACATTAAATGACATTTAGTTATGAAAATAAAAGAAAATAGGAGAAAAGGAAGGTGAAGCTAAACTAATTTTCATGCAAGGGAAATTAGAGGAAAAATGAAGAAAAATGAGACATCAATAATAAAAAGGCATCATAAAATCAGTTGCTAGCCTTTTGACAGTTTTTAGTTTAGCTGTTGTTCATTCTCATACTCTTGCACACTTAGAGCATTCATGGAGCATCCTTAGAACACTCTAGCATTCACTTGGATTTGGAGAAAGCAAGAAAATGAAAGCAAGGAAGTGGAAGAGAAGGCTAGATCAAAAACTACAACAAGGATACTTTGCAGGTAATAAGTTGCATGTTTGATTTCCTTGCTAGTTTTTGGATGCATGGCATATGCTTGTGGTTCCTTGGTTATGTGGTGCCATTGGCATGTAGATTTTCTTATATTAATAGTGGTTTTAGCCTTCCCTTGCCATTTACTAGATATCCATGGTGTAGTGGATTCCCCATTTGGTTTTCTGATTGGTTCTTAGGTTCCTTATGGTTGTTAGTTGGGATAAGGTCTCTGGAGCCCTGGAACAACTTGGGTCCCTGGAGGTTGTGGGTTGAGATGGTAGTTCTCTAGAGCCTTGCATCAACTTGGGTTCTTGGAGGTTATGGGTTGAGATGGAATCCTTAGATCCCTGGACAAATTGGGAAGGGACTAGTCTAGTTGATGTTAGTGATTTATGGAGATTATAGGTGAGATAATTGTGGTTGAGGGTTGAGGTGGTTTGGCCTCTAGAAGCCTTGGTTGGTTTTATTTTGGTTTAACCCATATGATCCCATATTCATGCTTGGAATGTGGTGTGGGGGTGATTGTCCGAAAGAGAGATCTGGTTTAGCCCAATATATGGTTAGGTGGTATGTGGATGTCCTTGACTTTGTTAGCATTTTCATTTGTTAATATGAGCTATTTTCCTATTATGATCTATCAACATTTGTACTAATTATTATGGTGATCTTATGACTCATTTTCCATAGTTTTTATTTTGGTTATATTCATGGTTTGATGATGTTCTCTATCTATTGCTCTTGTTCATGATTTGATAAGTTATTTAATGGTTGATAAATGCATGTGCTAACAATTTCTATTGTAGCTAGCTAGAGAGGGCATAGAACCTTCTTGATGATTTTTAGATGAAGTTCAGAAGTTTATGATCATATCTGCATTCATGACCTATAGCTTATATGTTTGTCATATGTTTGATGAAATGTATATCTTGCATTAGGTATGTAATGGTCAAGATAGCTTTGATTGTTTAGCATTGTTATCATCATTGTCATGATTCTCGAAAGTTAAAGGCAGTTCTAGATAGTGGTATGGAGGCTAGCCTGAAAAAGTGGCATAGATCGCGTGATCACATGAACATAAAAAGGACATTTTGATCATCACCACATACATGCAGGATTATGGGTACAGTTGGAGCCTGATAACCGCATGCACAATGTGCCAAGGATGCATTTAGGGAGTAAACCTAGTGAAAAATAGTTCCAGCTTACGGATTTATTACCTAGGGTGGTTGGTAGGCTCTTGAGTGATATGTAGTCTTCGAGGGATGTCAATTTACTTCCTGTTTGTAGGCCCCACTTCCATAACTAGAACTTGGAGATCGGGTCATTTCATAGCGACATTCAACTCATGTTTACCATGGAGAGCTTTTCAAAGTGGGTAAATGTGGGAGGGGTAGTTTACAAATTGATATCAAAGCGAAGTTGCATAATTGGACCTCAGGAAAAATGCATATTGTTATGCATGCATGTTAATTCTATATGTGTCTACTATGCATGCATGGTGATGGTTATGATTGTTATGCATATGGTTATTATTATAGTTTTGTGTTGTCATGCATGATGGTTGATATGTTCATGTCATTATGTATCTATATCGTGCTAATCTAGATTGATTGTGAAAATGAGATAGCCTTCCCTGAAACACATTGAGGTATGATTTTTATTATGTCTCTATTTGGTTTATCTAGCATGGTATGTTTGTAGGAAATAGAAGATCAGAGATGAAGAGCAGAATGGTGGACTACAGTTCACATGAATCCCCTTATAGGCATGACGTGAATTTTATGGAATGGGAAAGGTTGCTTGGGTAGCAAGGAGAAGAGTACTCTCCTGAATTAGCAGATAAACTGAGGAGTCTAAGGAAAGAGATCAAAAGTTTCAAGGAAGATACAACAAGTTGATTGAGGCACAGCAAAGGATTTCTAGAGCTCAAGAAAAGTAAGTGAAAGTTAGTGTAGTCATTCTTCAGAGCCTTTCAAATTTGTAGAAGCATGGACAACTGGGGACTAGTAAGGGACAAGAAGAAAATAAAAAATGGGGCATATGGTAGTAGGTCTCGTAGAGGAAATAGGTTAGACAGTGATGACACAGTCAAAGGTGGAAGATCATTGGATACACCTGATAGGTGGGCTAACACTCATGGATTTTATTCCAGCTCCAGTTATGAGAGATATCATCATCATTATCACCAACATCCATATAGGAGGAGTGAGGAGATACTTTCCACAAGAGTTCAAGAAAGCCAAGCCTCCTACTTTTTATGGGAAAGTGAAGAAGTCAGAAGATGTAGAATCATGGATTCTTGGGATGAAGAAGTTCTTCATATTGCATGGTTATTCAGAGAATATGAAAGCCATGATAGTTATCTTTAGTCTCAAAGGAAAAGAATATATCTATTGGGAAGATGTGAAGTGTGTCACAGGCATCAAGGTAGAGGAGTTGAGCTATCATGAGTTTTAAAGACTCTTTAGGAAGAAGTACTTATCTGAGAGATATTATGACAGAAAGGACAAGGAATTCTATGAGTTGAATATGGGTTCCATGATAGATGGAGAGTGCATGACCAAGTTTCTGGAGTTGTTGAGGTATGTGCCCTACCTCAATGATAAGGAGACAAAGGTCTAAAGGTTCATCAATGGATTTCCTTTAGAATTTAAATATTGGATTGAGTACGATGAGCCTCGGTGATTAGAGGAATCCATTGGGAAGTTGAAGTATTATTATGAGTAGTCCAAGAATAATCCTAAGTTCAAGCGAGACTGGAAAGGTAATGAGAAGACTAAAGGGAAGTGGCCTCAAAAGTGATGAAGACCTCAGGATGTGACTGACAAGGAGAATGTAGCACCCCATAAGAAGTTCAATCGAGTTGAGAAAGGACATGGATCTTAGCCTAAGGAGAAGAATAAGGGCAGTGGCAGAAATCCTTTGAAGTGTTGGACTTGTGGTGGAGCATCACATGAGTGAGTGCCCATCACACCAAGATGGAAGGCCTAAGATTTATAGTGCTCAGGAGGCATAAACAATTGGATATGTTGGTCATAGTATTCCTCTGATTTATGCATAAGTGGATAACAAGTAGGCAGATCATTAGACATACATTATTGATATGAAAGGTAAGCTCCATGATCATCTTGTTTCCATTTTGATTGATCCTGGATCCAATTATAGTTATAATAGTCTTAACCTGGTGGATAAGTGTTGCTTTAATAAAGAAGTGCATGCAGAATCTTGGCTAGTGTAGTTGGCTACAGGAACTGAGAGAAGAGTTCATCATTAGGTGCGATATTGTTCATTTGGGATGAATGGTATTCCTACATCAACACATCTAAATGTGCTTCCTTTGGGATCATATAGCATGCTTTAGGGCATGCACTAGTTGTTCATTCACGGGACCAATGTAGACTTATATGGAAAGGACATTGAGTGTGTGAATGATGATGGGGAGAGGAGAATTTTGTAAGGAAAGGAGAAGCCTATATCAGTGAGAACAGCTACAACTATGCAGGAAAAGCACAGTTGCAGGAAGGGATGTGTATTGTTTACAATTCACATTTCCAGTGACAAAGGGAAGGAATATGAGGATGATGAATTTTTAAAGTAGTCTCTCGTCTCCAAAAATTCTTAGCATGTGTTTCCATTAGAGATTCCAGAGTTTCCTCCTCATAGAGAGGTGGACTTTTCTATTGAGTTGTTGTCGGGAGTAGCACTATCATTTAAGGAACTGTATAGGATGAGGACTCCAGAGTTGGTCGAATTGAAGTAGCAACTTAAGGAGATGCTTGATAAAGTATACACAAGGCCAACTGTGTGGTGAGCACCAGTATTGTAGCAATAATGATGCAACTCCTAGGCTTCCTACTTTACTTTTATCAACCCGGTAGTTCGTAACAAACTTGGAAGTGACGGTGTTGTATGCACAAGTACTAGTTCTCACTGCAGCCTATCACTTGGTCAGCTGGTGCAAGATCAATAGGAGCTCAAGCCAACTTCTATGGATTCCAGAAGAAGCTCTATGTGTGATGAAAGAAAGGAAATCTTAATCTACAGAGGCTACTCTACTTGCAGAAAGGAAAAGAAGATTGAAATGTAAAGTAAACCTAACAAACCCTACTTAACCAACTAATCCTACTTTTGCGAAAAGAGAGATGAAGAAACATGAAATGAATGCCATTACCTACTCAAGAAGTAAACAACATCTACTCAGGCTATTTCTAGAAGTAAATGAGCAAAAAACATCTTTTTGGATTTTTATGTATTTTTATGTAAAATTGTCATGCATGTAATTTATTTGATTTTGAATGTGGCAACGATTAGTTGTCAGTGGAGGGCGACTTTTGGATTTGCAGAGGTGTAGGATGGTGTGGATGGGTCTTAGGAAGGCTTAGGTGGCCTTCTGGAGGCTTTTCCCGCAATTAGACTTCAAAAAGAACCCTACAAGAAAATTTACAGGAGGCTGCAGGGGATCTACAGGAGGTCTACAGGAGGATGTCGAGAGCAGTTTTGGAGGTTTTGAAGGTAGGAAAGGGGGTGGAAAGGGTAGTTGAAGGCTAGGATGATGTGTTAAGGTGTCTAGGGTCCATCAAAAATGATTAGGAGAGAGAAATATGGTTGGATTTATTCAAGGAAAGAGAGGAAAGTATATGGAAAGTGCAGAAAACTAAGGCAGATTTGAAATGAACTTTGGGCGACTTGTGGGGCATAGATCAAAGAGAGATTGTGATGGATGATTGGCTAACTTGCTGTGAGAAGAGATTGGCTACAAAAGAATTGAAAATCAAACAACGAGATTAAGCAAGCGAGGAAACTAGGTACATCAAAAAAACAAAATTTTGCATCAAGCTAATATAGGTTATGAGCTATGGAAAGAAATGCTAAAAAATGCTATAATGAGAGAAAACATGGGAGGAAACTTATTGCAAGAAAGAAATGAGCAGGGTGAAATAGATCTAAAACAAAGCATTAATTTTATAACAAACTGCAACACTAGAAATCATATGGAGAAGGCAAATCTGTGTTTTTGTGGCAGCAAGAGGGTCTTGGCCTCAGTTCATGGTCCCAAAGGGAGTAAATGAGGCCAAGGCTTTATTGATGGCCTTTTTTTATCTTCTTTCTATCACTGTTTGACCTTCTACAGAAAACTTAAATGGAAACAACCTTCTAAATCACCAAAAGCAACCTATTCTTAACCAAGAAAGAGATTTATCTAACAACAACTAATTCATAAACTAAAACAAACCATATAAATACAAACAAGAGGAGCTTGGCTGCTTGGGTTGGGCCCTAACCCAAGAGTTTCAGTCCTCTGAGGTAACTCAGTTCTAGCTCAAAAAGGATCTCATCTTTATTATCAAAATAATAATAAGATTACATGAAACTGTCAATAAAAGTAAGCTCGAAGCTGAGCAAAGCAAAGCTACAACAAAAATTCAAAAATTTGACTAACTTCCTAATGAGACCTTAGGCCTCTCTACTTATACAATTGAAGCTTCCAACAGCTTCCTTAAAATCAGGGAGGCTTGGCTCCCAAAACTTGAGATAAACAGGAGTTATCCTCCACTTGCTCGGCTGCCTCCTAGTGTATTGATTTGGCTATTTGTGCTCCGAGCTTCATGAAGGAGAATTCGAAGTGGCGAGTCATAAATGAGGGGGAAACCCTCCTATAAATCCTCTCCCTTGTCTTCTTCAAATATTTGCTACCAATTTTCCATTAAATCTTTGAATTTGTCTCCAAAATTCAACAAAAATCTGCACTAAACACATATTAGACTCCATGGCATAATAACCAACCCAACGCACTCTAGAAGCATAAATACAATAAAAAAACATGCAATAAGCTAAGAGAATTGTGGATTAAACTAAGCTAGGAGGCAAAATGAGCCCATATAATTACCCATTTATGGGCCTCATCATCACCCCCTACTGAATGTGTTGCTCATCCTTTAAGCAACTAGTCCATCTACTCATCTTTGATGGCCCTGATGGCCTCCCTGACATCCCATGCTTCTGATGTGAGCTCCTCTTCTTTGTCATGGAACCCTGCCTTTTTGTCCACCTCTTCCCACTGTTGTTGCTCTTCTTCCTCTTTTCTGCCCTCTAGTAGGCCTAGCAGCAGCAGGGGACTTAGTTTGAGGCCAATCCAATTTACCTTTAAACTCTGCATAGAGTGCTTGTATAGTGGCACTCTCCTTAATGCTTCTTTCATCCTTGTTGGGGAGTGATACTCCCTGATCTGTGTTGGCATTATGATGCATGTGTTGTACTTGATGGCAACCCTCTCATAGAAGATCATCTCACTTGTATACATTCAGATGAATCTACAGAAGAAATATCAGATGTGACAGAGTTCATGGGTTACCGGACAACAAAAAGGGATTAGATGATAGTTCACAAGTAAGCTTTTCCATCAAGTCCAAAGGGGGAGATTGTTGGCATTATGTTTCTGGTATGGTTATATGTTACAGATATTGTACTTGATGGCAACACCCATGGCATGGCTCTCAATATGATGAGAATTAAAAAGTTTATTTCATGTGGAGAAAAGTTCACTGAATTTTATGCAGAGAAAAGTTTATTTCATGTGGAAAACTTACCTTTGGTCCATGGTAGTTAATCCTTGGAATTTGAACCTATGGAGAAAAGTTTATTTCATGTGGGAAAACTTACCTTTGGTCCATGGTAGTTAGTCCTTGGAATTTGAACCTATGGTTTTTGGACCATGGCATCTCGACAGACGTGTTGATCCTAGTATTGAGTTGATGGTATTGGTTTGTTATGGTTTTGGCCCGTGGTATTGGTCCATGATTTGAGGTAGAGCTTGCCTATATAAAGCAAAGGAGATCATTTGGCTT